>PVJH01014971.1:13615-56430 GCA_004026705.1 Nesogale talazaci | reverse complement strand
AAAAAAAAAAAAGAGTGGGAAGGGGAAAGAGGCGCTTATACCAAGGGCTCAAGTAGAAAATATTTGGAAATAAATATGGCAACATGTTACAAATATGCCCAATACAAATGATGTATTGAACATTATAAGAACAATAAGAGCCCCTAATAAAATTATTGAAAAAAATGAGTAAAAATGTAAAAAACCCAAAGAATCAACACAAAATCTCTAGAACTAAGAAATTAGTGGGAATATAGGCAATAAAATTAATATATAAGTCTACTGGGGCTGAGCCCCGGTGGCTTAGTGATTGAGTGCGGGACTGCGGCCCACTGGCTTGGCAGTTCAAATCCAGCAACACCAAGGCTGAGTAGCTTCCACGACCACCAGAGGGCAGTGATGCCCCCACAAAAAAGAGGTCTACTGTATGTGAACTATATGCCAGTAAAACTTGGGGAAAAAAAGAAATTTAGAATAAAACACAAACAGACGTATGGATACCTCTGTCTATTACAGCAACCCCACAATAGAAAAAACATGGAAACAACCCAAAGCCCCAGTTTTAGAGAAAAGAATAAACAAGCCCTGGTCCATTCGTACCGTGGAATCTTATGCACTAATAAATAACAATAAATCTTTTAAACACCACAAGACTTAGACGAAACTAGAGACCAGCATGCGTAGCAAGCTCAGTTGGTCTTTCTTTTTTTTTTCGGGGAGGGGGGCATCACTGCTCTCTGGTGGTGAGAGTAGGAGGCCCAGCCCCACTGCTGGAATTGAACCTCCGTCCCAGTGGGCCGCAGTCCCACGCACAACCACTACGCCACCGGGGCTCAGCCCAAGCTCAGTTGGTCTTTCAAAGATCAATATTTAATATCACCATTGTTATAAGAAAAAACAAAGAAGAAGAAATGTAGCTTATACCCCAATAGACAGACTTTGATGACTCACAGGAGGCCAGGAAGGAGGGTGGGAACAGGAGAGAGGAGGGTGGGAACAGTTGGGGTGGGGCAGTTGCAAAATGGACTGTTTAGCATAAAAGTTTTAAAATAAACTCACTAAAATTGTTTCATGGGAGGAACAAAAAGCTACAGATTCCTCATCGATCTGCATGGCTAGAAAAGGAGGAAAAGGGAAACAAATGGGAAAAAGAATGCCTACAGTCTGTGAGATAGAAGCACAACGAGTCAATTAAAAACACCAGGTGCAAAAAGTAGATGTCATAATCTGATGAGATGATCCTTTGGGGGGCTAGATGTGAGCCAGGGGAACATCCTTCCTGGGATCTGGGCGTTGCAGCACTTCCCCCATGTACGGACTGTGGAGGCACGCCTCACCTCAGGCTGGCGTGTCAAGCCCTATGGTCACAAGTGCTGGGAGCAGGCCACATACACTCTCACACGTCCTCAGTGTCCCACAAGCTCTGACTCTTAGTGGCCGTATGCACCACAGAACAAACACTATTGGTTTTGTGCCTTTCTTCCAATTGTCTCTGGGCTGCGATCCATTTTGTCAAAAGTCTTCTGCCTCTTCACCTCCCTCCACGTGCTGCCCTGTACCAGGGTCTGGTCTCTCCCGTAAACATGTCCAAAGTAGGGGAGAAGAGAAGTCTTGTCATCCTTCCCATCTGCTAAGGGTCATTCTGGCTGTCCTTCTTGTAAATTTGTCTGGTCCACACTCACACATTTCCAGAGGTAGTGTAAGATCAAGAACCTGTGACACTGAAGGAAGATGTCCAACCTGAACCGAAGGCATCAGGGAAAAGCAAGGCTTCAGGAATTCATGGACTGCCAATTAAAATTTTTTGTGTGTGTGGCATCACTGCCCTGGTGGGAGTAGGAAGCCCAGCCTTGCTCTTGGAGTGCTGCTGCTGTATTTGAACCGTCAACCCTGTGGGCTGCCGCCCCGCACTCAACCACTATGCCACCAGGGCTCAGCCAATTTAAATATTTTTCTTTTTTGGGGGGCAACACTGCTCTCCAGTGGTGGGAGTAGGAGGCCCAGCCCCACTGCTGGAATTGAACCTCCGTCCCAGTGGGCTGCAGTCCTGTGCTCAACCACTACGCCACCGGGGCTCAGCCCCAATTTAAATATTTTTTAACAAGCTGATGAAACACTGGAAGCGCTCATGGGTCTATGCCAAGAAATTTGGAATTCAGCAGAGTGGAAGAAATGTGTAAGGCTTATTCTAAAGAAAGGCTCTTCAAGTGAGTTTTGCAGTGAGAACGATATCATTGTTAATCCAGGTTACTGCTAGGAATTCATGCTAGCTAAAGAAGACAATACCCTGGCTGATATCAGAGGGATCTTGGCTGAAAACAGAACACCAGAAAGATGTTGACTTCTGTTATTTTGACCATGCAAAGGCACTTGACTGTGTGGATCCTAACAAACTGTGGATAGCTTTGCAAAGAATGGACATTCCAGAACCTCATTTGTCAAGTCAAGTCTGATGTCTCGTGACCTTAGACGACAGGCTCGAATCGCCCCTAGGAGTGTCCACGACTAACACTTCCAGGAAGTAGAAAGCCTCCTCTTTCTCCCTTGTTGCTGCTGGTGGTCTCAAACTGTTAACTTTATGGTTAGCAGTTCACTAAGCCACCAGGGAAGGTATGAGACAAGCTTGTCTCCTTTCACCACACGTATCAATCTGGATGCTGAGGAAATAACCCAAGAGGCTGGACATCTGGATCAAAACTTGGCTTCAGGATGGGGGGAAGGTTCATTAATAACCTGAGTGATGCAGATGACACAACTCTGTTGAAAGTGAGGAGAACTTGAAGCGCCTGCTGATGAAAATCACAGATGGCAGCCTTTCAAATGGGTTATGTTTTCATGTAAAGAAAACCAAAGTCTCCACTATTGGATCAACAGAACATCTTGATAAGCAGAGAAATGACTGGAACTGTTAGGAATTTCCTTTGGTTGGGCGTGCAGTCAATGCTCATAGAAGCAGGGGTCTGAAAACCAGACGTATTGCATTGGTCCAACCTGCTGCACAGGACCTCGTTAAAGTCTTGAGGGACAAGGATGTCACTTTGAAGACTGAGTGCACATTGGTATTTTCAAACACCTCTGGTGTGTAAGTTGGACATTGAGTAAGGAAGACTGAAGAAGAATTGATGCATTTGAATTAGGGTGCTGGTAAAGTGTCAGAGTAAACCAGCCTCTAACAACTGAGGGGTCCATAGACACAATTGTATGGTTATAACCTATAAAGGTCATAATAAAGTCATAGAACAATGGTTCTCAACCAGGTTCTCAACCTGGTTCTTAATCAAAAGATCCTTTCACAGGGGTCGCCTAAGACCATTGGAAAACACTTATTTCCTAGGGTCTTAGGAACCGAGCACTGCTCCTCTATCTGCCTCCAGGGGGGTCCACCCCCATGCAGATACATCCATACATGAGTACCCAGCGTGAAGACTGTTACCCATGATGCACCATGCTTCCAGACAAAAGTTCATTTATTTGTCATTAAAAATGAATATTTCACAATCTATAATTACATTTTGTTTTTGTGATGAATCGCTATGCTTTAACGATACTCAATTGTAACAATGTATATCTCACATATCTCAGATATTTACATGACGACTCATAATAGTAGCAAAATGATAGTGATGAAGTGGCAACGAAAATAATTTTATGGTTGGGTGTCAGCACCACATGAGGAACGGTATCAGAGTCGCAGTGTTAGAGGTTGAGCACCACTGGCATAGACTATAGCAGAAAGAGTAAAATACAGGAGTCAGACACATTTTATGGTAGCATGCTCCCCTCAGCCCCTCCTGGTGGTCCACGTGGAGGTGGGAGAGGAGAGAGCCTGTACCGTCTTGGGACATTTACAGGTAGCCATAGACTGTTCAGGAGTCACACGTGTCACAAGGTGGGTTGTAATCACAATGAAGTCCCTGAGTGAGGAAACCCAGTTCCTACATTGGGGAAAGGCATGGGAGGGGGGTTTGCGGGGGGTAGGTAGGGATAAGGGGGATGGGATGGGTGCTACAGAGGAAGGAGATACCAAGAATGTCTTCTATTGGGAGACAGAATCAACCATGTGCTCACTTGAAAGCAGCATAGGTATTAGGGGAGAATCTGTGGGAATGATATTTAAAGCAGGATCATGTACTTGGACTTCATCGTTAACTTTCCAAAGTGGTGTCTTTCCTTCCGTGGAATATTAGATTTCCCTCTGTTATGTTAGGGAATATAGTCCTAGTCATATTTCCCTCAGTGTTCGTTCCCCACAGCAAAGAATATTGAAAATACCATGGACTGCCAGAGAAGAGCAAACAAATCTGTCTTGGTAGAAGAAGTACAGCCAGAATGCTCCTTAGAAGTCAGGATCGCGAGTCCTCGTCTCATACACTGTGGCTATGTTTTCAGGAGGGCGATGTCTTCAAGAAAGACTCGTGCATATCAAGTGGAAGGGCCGTGGCCAAGGAGGATGCTAACAAGGAGACAGCCTGGCACAGTGACCGCAGCGTGGGCTCACACATAACAGTTGTCAGGATGGCGTGGGTCCGCGCAGGGTTTGGTTCTGTTGTGCACGGAGGACGGTCATGATGGTTGGGATTGACAGGATGCTACCCAGCGGTCACAGGAAACAACGGAGCCATTTCCTGGAGAAAAATCTCTTCACACACGCACGGGCAAAGCTTCAAAAGTGTTGTGGAATAATTCCATTATTGTTCAATTCCCTTTTCCCACGAATTCTTGAAGGCCCTGTGGTGTAAGCGTAACTGATTTTGCTTCTTCAGGCTGTTGTCTTCTTTCACTCAAGACTTGCCTCTCCCTCAGTCTTCCGGACCGTACTGTAGCGTCTTCAAGTCTCTGTCTCTGCTTTCAACACCATAGGTCCTCCTTGGACTTTAACTCACCTGCTTCCCTCTGGAAAGAACCCTTGTGATTAAAGTAATCCCATCGGTTTAATCCAGGATAATCTTCCCATCCCAATTTAAGCACATTTCAAAGTCCCCATTGCACGTAAGGTAACATGAATGGGTTTCTAGGATTAAGAAGTGGAAGTATTTTGGGAATTGTATTAGTCTGTCTGCTTCCATTTTTTTCAGATCTTTGACAACTTTAAGTGAAAGTAAAATGGCTTCTTCTTCCATTAAAAAACACTCACTGCCTTCAAGTTCTTTCCGACTCATAGCTGGGCTCCATCTGAGACCTTCGCGTCGCTTTGCTTTGGCACACCTGGCTTCGGCGATCCCCTTACGACATTAAGTATGAGCAGGACCACATCACAAGAGCTAATTGTTCTAAGAGTAGGGCTATGCCTTAGGGTATGAGTTCAAAATCTATTTATGAAATATCCCTTGGGCTGAGCCCCGGTGGCGTAGTGGTTGTGCGGGGGACTGCGGCCCACTGGGATGGAGGTTCAATTCCAGCTCCCAGGAGCAAAGGCTGGGGGCCTCCTACTCCCACCACCTGAGGGCAGGGATGCCTAAAAAAATAATAATAATAATAAAAAAATAAAAAATGAAATATTCCTTATTGATGCATCTATAGTCAGTTTCATAGGCTGCCTATGAGATCTGGGGAAATAATATGTGTTAGACTGAGTTAATTGGAGATACACATCATAGACACTCATCGATGTATATCAAGAAGTAAATATCAAGCAACATCCAGCTCAGTCCAGATCAAGTAAATAAAGTGCAATACTACTCCATCCCTCTGATACTAGTCCGTAAATTCCTCAGACGCAGGCAGCCACATGCAATGATGTAGAATGCATGAAGATCGCAGGCAGAGGGTGGGTACAAAGTCTTGTGGCTCCCATGACAGTGGCTGCATCTCCAGGGTTCTGCTTGCCATCATTGTGGTTCCCAGTGGCTCATTAAGGATGAAGCAAGCAGAGGGAGAGAGAGGCTTGCCTCCAAAGAGCCCTTTATCCTGGTGGCACCTCAAAATGAGGCCATCAAGGTGTGACCTGGTTGACAGGCTAAACCACGCCCCTTTCATATCTGCAAGTTGACATAGATGATGTAACTACCACACAATATAAGGAAACTCCAAGCAACATTTGATAGTGCTAGTAATGATGGTATTTTTAATCTAGTGAACAGTAGATTTAAAATACAAGTGAGAACAGGAAAAAATTATAAAAGAAAGATTTTTGACTAAAGTACATACAGAAACACATAAAAGATTCAACATAGGATTTTCCTAGGAATAAAATGTCTAATTATAAAGTGGTATATGCTAACGTATCCTTTTGGGGTCATTGGTCCTTTTACAATTTATACTGTGGTCACCTAGCATCATATACAAAATTCCTCCCTGTCTTAACCAAAATATGTCCAATTTTTAAGAATGCATACTAAAGGGGAACAAATGAAAGTTTCCTCTTGATAGCGGAAGCACTCAAACAAGCATTCACACTCAGGTTCGGATACCAGACACATGGACTGTGCTGACGCTCTATGTGCCTCAGTCCTGGACCTGGTGCTTGCCCATCGTGCCAGCTGAGCTCCGTGGCCTCCCTCTAGAGTCTTTCAGGAATCCTAGCTGCTGACTGGGGTTGTCCTGGAGGCGCCGTGCAGCCTCTGAGCAAGAAACAGGACTCTTGACTGGTTTGCCAGACTCATAGCGTTGCAAATTGATGCAATCTCTTCAAAGCAAAGCACTTTTTTTTTTTTGCATTTGTTGCAAACAAGTAATTTTTGGAGTATTAACATAGTGAAACCTTCACCGAGTATCTTCTGTTAACCCTGGGTCTGCTTTGATCTCTGAGCAAGAGCACGTAGGCACATTGGAAAGCAAAGCCATTGAGCTGTAGAAAACGTGGGGCTGTTTAATCTCTCTTCAGAGTTTCGGGTCAGTCTTGCGTGTTTCCTCGTGTCTTTCACTTGTTCCTGTACATGAGAGAATCTCATGAAAGACTAGCTTGGCCTAACCTCCAATGGCTAAGGGTTCCATGAAGATGGATGGAAGGCAAACTTTCCGTCTGAACCTGCCTTCTTTCCCTGCCATGGGTGCCACCTTTTCATCGCCCGATCATCATCTCTGTGATTTCAGAAGAGCATTCACTCACAGACCTGTTGCTCCCAGAGAGAAATAAAGAGCCAGAGTCGGCTGCTGAGGCTGGAAGCTTCTGTCCTCTCCAAAGGTCCAGGCTGACTGGCTGGGGGGAAAGGAGGAATTGGAGGGCAGACCTGAAAGGAGGAAGGAGAACTTCCAACACTGGGGCATTCAGCAAGGAGAACAAAAACCAAAGCAAACTCACTGCCGTCGAGTCAATGCCCTGGTGAGTTTCTGAGACCGTCACAGTGTACATGAGTAGAAAGTCCCGTCATGTCCCCATCAGTGGCTGGTGGTCTCAAACTATTGTCCTTTCAGGTCACAGCCCAGGGTGTAAGCACCCTGTCCCCAGGACTCCTTCGAGAGAGAAGGAACCCAGAAAATCCCACTGTCCTAGAGGCGCTTCCAACTCTGAACTATGTTTTTGCCTCCAAACCCACTGCCATTGAGTTGATTTTTTTTTTTGGAGGGGGGGTGGGCATCACTGCTCTCGGCGGTGGGAGTAGGAGGCCCAGCCCCACTGCTGGAATTGAACCTCCGTCCCAGTGGGCCGCAGTCCCGCGCACAACCACTACGCCACCGGGGCTCAGCCCCATTGAGTTGATTTTAACCCATGACGACAATACAGGCAGTCAGAGTAAAAGGCATACATAGAGTGTCCGAGGCTGTGAATCTTTAGAGCAGCTAGGTTTGAACTTCCAACCTCACGATTAGCAGTGAAGTACTTAACCACTGTGCCACCAGGGCTCCCAGGAAAAGGAGGCAGGGAGGGATTATGTCCTGGGAGGTTCTGCAGGTCCTAGAACGTCAGCCCTGTGAACAGGATCTTGTTTGGGGGTGCTGCGTCATTCCTGCTCTTCGTCACCCTCCTCTTGTAAATGGGAGTTGGCTAGCTAGCTGTCGGTGTCAGCACTTGATCTGCTCATCAGAAAAATAGTGGCTGAGTGGTTATTATACTAGTGGCTGACCTATTCTAATTGCTTTGCGTGTATTAGCCTCTTTACCCTTTAATCCGTACAACCGTGTAAGGCAGGTCTCTTATTATCATCAGTTTACAGGTTTACACAGCACGGAAGAGGCACAGAGATTATCAGGGATCACACAGCCGGTAAATAGCAGAGCTAGGTTTATAACCCAGGTAATCTCTCTCTGTAATCTCTGTTGTAAGCTACTGCGCCAAAATGCTTATCACCTGACTTGTTTCTAACAATAATAACGTGGACATCGACATAAATATTCATGTGAATTATCTCTCTCATTTGGATGGTGCTCCAGCGTTCGTTCAGCTTTAACATCTCTTATTTGACCCTCACAATGGGACTTCCACCTCACTGATTTAAAACAAAAACAAAACACTGGCCCAGGAGACCTCAATTTGCCGAAGGTCACCTAACCAAGGAGTCAGAGCGAATACTCTCACCTGAGTTGAGATACCCAAACCTGCTTCATCTTCCCAGCTTTGACTGTGGGTTTAGTAGCTGAATCCCGCAGAGCACAGGATGGCAGCCCCCCAGCTGGAGACACAGTAATATTGACAAAAGTATGGTTGTCTGACTTTTCCTCCTCTGTGATTGGTTTTGGGACCTCCAATTCTCCCATTTCTTTGCCAGTCGTTCTAGGAATCCCCGCGAGGTCTCACGGGGCCTCCCATTTCTCTGGCAGTTGTCTGCTCAGTTAATAGACGGTAGCCTCCTCACTGCTCTCGGGCCGCCAAGTCTGCTGTTGACGGAGCTAAAATCAATGTGGACGTGGATGCGAAGCTGCTCTTCCGTTTGCAAAGCAATCTTTCTATTGGCCTGGAGAATTCCTTGTCTGTGGGTTGCTCTCTCTGCCTCTATTGATTTCCTCGCTCTGCTATGCTTGGTGAAAGTTTCAGCACTTTTCTTTCCCCGGGATTCTGACACAACGTCCTGAAGCTGAACTTGTTCATCAGAGTCTCTGAGGATCCTGATTCCACAGAGGTGGGGGGAGAGGGGACGACAGGGGTCATTTCTAAGAGGCTCCCAGGACACCTTACTGTGATAACACAACATGTCTAGCCCAACATCAAGCATCCTGACTTCCAAGGGATTGAGGGGCTAACCAGGATCTGGGACTTCCCTTTTTAAAACCAGGCCAGTTTGGACACTCCTCTCCAGGTGATTATTAACTGGGCCAGAGGCTACTGAACATTAGACACTGTTAAACATTCATAAGCAGAGCTCCTGTCCTCGATTGACATTTAATTCTTTCTTTCTACAGCATGAGAATTTTCCTTATTAAAAAAATAATGTGTGCATTTTTACCACCCAGTATTCTGCAGAGTCCCTCAAGCAGTGCAACAGAAGTTGGCTGTATTCTGAGGGTCCCAAGTGGTGTTCTTTGGGGGATGCTTGTCTCCTGCTGTTTGTCGTGAATGTTCTTATATCGTAGCCAGATACATAAGGCATCTAAACTGTTTTCTCTTGAAATTTGTTGAAAAGATATTTTATGGCGTGGTTTATAATAGAATTTTGAAATAGTCCCTGGTGGATTCATCATTCTTAAGTGATAAAGGAGAGGTTGGGCTCCTTTCTGTGCTGCTTGATTTTAATATGTGTGTGTGTTTCAAGCAAAGATGGTTACGTGTGTTTAGAAATCCCTGACTCTCTGTTGGTTTCATGCCTGGAGCTGCCCGAAGGCTAGACCTGTCTTACCTGAGAAGTAATGGGGTCAACACGAAGATGAAATTCCAGCTGGAAAGTTCTGCTTACCAGACTACTTCTGAAATTACAGAGACACTGTGACTATAAGCACATCCCACGTAGCCGCTGGTGGAAATTCTTGTTTGATCTTGGGTCTTATGTTGCCATCTGGTAGATGTGAGTGACTCGGGACTTTGAGCACCAGACATTTCTGCTGTTTATCTGAATAATGAAGACCTGATCATCCTGAAGGGATCTGGCTGTTCTCTCTCTCTATCTCTCTCTCTTTTTAAAGATCATTTTATTGGGGGCTCTTACAGTTCTTGTTACAATCCAGACATCAATTGTACCAGACATATTTGTGCATATATTGTCACCATTCTTTTCTAGACATTTACTTTCTATTGAGCCCTGGGAATTAGCTTCTCCCCCCTCCCTTGTGACTCCTTGATAGATTCTAGATTACTATTATTTTCATATCTTACACCGACAGCTATCTTCCTTCTCCTGTGGTTTCTGTTGTTCTTCCGTCTGGAGGGGTGCATGTGGTTATGTCTTGGTTGTTCTCTTATTGTCATCTTAATTTTATTCCTTTCTGCCCTAAAAGGAAAGTACAGTAGGCAGTCGCCTTCCTCTCTTACCTCCATAGGTTTTGGAGTTGTAGGTTCATTCATCTAGTTTGCCAACAAAAATAAATGGAGTATTTCTGTGGTGCCAGGATCTAGATAAATGTGACATAATCTTGGTCCTTGAGAAGTTCATTCACAATACTAATGGAGAAGACAATCATGGAATCAAATGTAATGGAAATGTTCCAATGTATGTGGAGCACAGAGGAAGATGAATTTAGTCTTCTATGCGCATGGAAAAATGAGCCTTGAGGATGCTATCCTCACTCAGAACAGCCAATCCACAGAGAAGACCATATGGCCAGCCCTAGGATCAGATACCACATCCCTCACTGACCCATAGCCCTGTAGAGGACAACACTGAAGATTCAGTGTGGGAACTGTGCCCAATCTGACCCTAGCACAGCAAATCAAAACACTGAGGGCGTGCAGCAGAACAGCAAGGGGAGCAGAGAAAGGCAGTTCTGAGGGAGTACCAAAAATAGACTTTGGGGGCAGGGCTTGGCACTCCTAAAGGCCAACAGTTCTTGAACATGCACAGGCTTTTCTCTTTTGTCATTGGTTTTTGTTGTCATTGTTTTGTCTTCTTTTGTTGCTTTGTTTTGCTCTGTCTTGTTTTTGTGCATGTTATTATTTTCATAGCTCCATCTAGATAAGATAGGCTGGATAAAAAATCTAGAGGAGAAAACAACGGGATCAACGGTTCTGGCAGGACATGGGAGATGGGGAGGTAGGGGAAAGGAGGTGGTGTTAACAAACCCAGGGACAAGGGAACAACAAGTGATCCAAAATTGGTGATGAGGAGGGTGGAGGAGGCCTGGTAGGGTTTGACCAAGGGTAATGCAACTGAGAGATATTCTGAAACCCAAATGAAGGCTGAGCATAATAGTGGGACAAGAGGAAAGTAAAAAGAAATAGAGGGGGCTGAGCCCTAGTGACGTAGTGGTTGTGCGCGGGACTGCGGCCCACTGGATTGGAGGTTCAAATCCAGCAGCAAGGCTGGGCCTCCTCCCACCACCACCAGAGGACAGTGATGCCACCAAAACAAAAACAAACAAACAAACAAAAGAAATAGAGGAAAGAACTAGGAGGCAAGGGGCATTTATAGAGGCCTAAATACAGACATGTACACATGTAAATATATTTATATATGAGGATGGGCACATCGATCTATGTGCATATTTTTACTGGTTTAGTATTAAGGTAGCAGATGGACATTGGGCCTCTATTCAAATACTCCCTCAAAGCAATAACCATTTGCTTTATTAAACTGGAAGTCTATGATGCTCACCTTTGCGACACGATCGTTGAAGACAAAGTGGGTGCATAAACAAATATGGTGAAGAAAGTTGATGGTGCCCGGCTATCAAAAGACATAGCATCTGGGGTCTGAAAGACTTGAGACAAACAAGCGGCCATCTAGCTGAGAAAGAACAAAGGTCACATGGAAGAAGCACTCCAGCCTGTGTGATCATGAAGTGCCAATAGGATCAGGTATCAGGCATGAAAGACCCAGAACAAAAAAATCACATCATTGCGAATGAGTGGGAGGGCGGAGGAGAGACCCACGGCCCATCTGTAGGCAACTGCACATCCCTTTACTAAGGGTCGTGGGGAGGAGATAAGACAGTCAGGATGCAGTATAACACCGATGAAGCATACAACTTTCCTCAAGTTCTTTAATGCTCCTCCCCCCAACTCTGTCTTGCAAATCCTGCTCGAGCAAAGCAGGTAGATTGGTACAAACAAGAGCAGGAAACACAGGCAATCTAGAACAGTGAACCCCCTCAGGACCAATAATGAGAGTAAGATATCAGGAGGGTAAGGGAAAGGAGAAAAGGGTAACCGATCACAATGATCTACATATAAGCCCCTCTCTAGAGGATGGACAGCAGGTGAAGGGAGACATCGGTCAGTATAAGACATGAAAAAATAACAATAATTTATAAATTATCAAGGGTTCGTGAGGGAGGGAGAGTAAGGAGGGAGGAGAAGAAAATGAGCTGATATCAAGGGCTCAAGTAGAAAGAAAATGCACTGAAAATGATGATAGTAGCAAATATACAAATGTGCTTCACAATGGATGGATGTATGGATCGTGATAAGAGTTATACAAGCCCCCAATAAAATGATAAAAAAATTTAATATTTGGAAGTTCTGAAAAAAAGTTGTACAGCTGCCAATAGGATGACTTTTTCAAAAGAATGGAAGATATGACATAATAACAATATGTAATTGATCGAGGATTCACAAGGGTAGGAGAGGGGAGGGGGGAAAGTGGAGCTATACCAAGGGTTCAAGTAGAAAATGTTTTGGAAATGATGATGGCAACATATGTACAAAATACAATTGACGTATGGAATGTTTTAAGAACTGTAAGTGTCCCCAATAAAAGTGATTTAAAAACAATAAATGAAAGAATGGGTCATCCCAGATATAACAACTGTTCTGTAGTCGAGCAACCGAGGAAGAGGAGGGTCAGGAAGGGCAGGAGATGAGATGTGTGACTAATTGCCTCCATGAGCAACTGCCTCCTTTGCCACAAGACCCAAAGAAGTGCATCAATGATTCTACAAAAAACTCCTGATCGAAATGTGTGTGTGTGTGTGTGTGTGTGTAGGGCAGGATATTCAGAACAGCATGTCAACTTCCCCTGAACTCTAGTCTCTCTGGAGACATGGAGCCTGCGTGAACTATGGAAGCTATAGCCCTGAGATAATTTTCAAACTTTACACCAAAACTATCCCCTGGAGTCATCTCACTTTAGTGAAAAAGGTCCCCCCTTTGCTCTCCTCTTAAGAGTTGTTTGTATGGGGCTAAAGTGACAAGAGCTATACAAGCCCCCAATAAAATGATTAGCAACTTGCAAGATGAGACAGAAACCTTAGGGGGCAGTGAGTTGATATTGATGATTGTAGAACAACTTAGAAAAGAATGGTGAGCGTGGTTGTACAACTCAAAGACGATAACCGACGTTATTAAATTGTGCATGTAGAATTGGTGTATGTTTTGCTGTGTATACTTGTAATAATCAACAAAACACACAAAGATGGAAATTAAAGAGTGGAGGGAAGGAAGGCTTCAGAGATAATGTGGCATTTAATTTGGGTCTTGAGATACAAGTAGGTACAGTAATGAAGGAATAGACACTGTGGGTAAAAATAATGCTACAGTTATCGCAAGAGGCTTCATAGGGAGTAATATATTAGGGTCGTAGGCCTCTCCTGCCTAGAGAACCCCTTGCAGACTTGGGCCAGGGACAATGGAGCTGGAGGAGTTAGTTGATTCCATTGTGAAGAGCGCCATTTGCTTTGCAGAAGAATCTGTGCTTCGTCTGTGAGCAATGGGTAGCTTTTGAAAGTGTTAAGGGATGAAATCCTATCTGTTTTATTTTATTTTAGTTTCCTCTTATAAATGTGGACTTGTCCGGGGTGGGTCGCTGAAATTTTCTTTTCCTGAACTGTACAATGTATGATTCAGTTTTAGATGTCTGTGCCACTTGCCATGAACTTGCCACCTGCCAGCAAAGAGGAGAGAAAAAGATCTGCATTTGCAACTACGGATTTGTGGGCAATGGGAGGACCCAGTGTGTGGGTAAGTTCTGAATTCTGACCCAGGCTGAAGAATGGAACCACAAAACAAGATTCTTGGTATTAAATAGGTGGGGAGACAATATAATTTTGTACGGGGCTTACTTTATTATAAGACGTTTGGTGGACTATGAAAAACATTTGCTTTAGTGGCTGGGTGAGATGTTTTCTCTCTCATTTGCAAGGAAGTATCCACATCTTGGAGGTCTTTGGACTTGAGTATCTGGAAATCTGTGTAAGATTTTTTTTTTGGGGGGGGGCATCACTGCCCTCAGGTGGTGGGAGTAGGAGGCCCAGCCTTTGCTCTGTGGAGCTGGAATCCAACCTCCATCCCAGTGGGCCACAGTCCCGCACACAACCACTACGCCCCCGGGGCTCAGCCCTGTGTAAGATTTGTGTTTGATTACCAACTCAAGTGAAGATGGCACGTCTGAGTCTTTCTGATTGCTTTGATAGAAAGCAATTTATATCCACACATTGAGGAATAACAAAGCACAGTTTCGTAGTGGCATTGTTAATGAGTGGGTGAAACGCTATTGCATTGAGGCTTACCTCTGCCAGACTAATCACAATGGTTTTATGGTTATGATCCCTTTGAGTCTTGGAAAGAAACACAAAGACCAGTGGACTAGAAACATCTGAGATTCTCTTGTGCCCCGTTGCATCCACCATGCGGGGAGAGAGAGCCAGACAGCACTCACATTCAAGCCCAGTTCTAGGGAGATTTCCACCCCGATTTTTTAATAGAAAATATTGCAAAAGTCTCTCAGTTTCTTCCCAGCAATTTTGCTACATACTTGAAAAATATGTCTCGTTTTGCTTTGCACTTGCACGTTGACAATGTAATCTTGTAGTATCACCCCCTCCCGCACCCCAAAGACAAATGACAATTCAAAAAGTCATTCCAGCAGCAGTTTCCCCTGGTCAGGCCAGAATATTCTGTTTGACAGATGCAAAAACTCCACGTCTGAACTCAGGGCCCCCCAGCTTTATAATCCCCCAGGAGCCATCCTGCAGTCTCTCGAGGCTCCTGCCCACCAGCTGTGTGGCCCCTCTCACATCATCCCTCAGGGGCTTGGAGACAAGCTGAGGAGCAAGGACCAATCTTTGCTGCTCCTTGCTTACACAGATCAGCCTCCCATTAATGCTGCTGTCTCGGTCACGCTTTGTTTTCTCAATAGAAACTCCTCTTTGGGGAGAGGGTTTTACTTTACGTGGTCCTGCGTCTCACCCACCAGGCACTGAAGAGCCCCACCTCAGTCCTTGGCTTGCTGAGACGACACCGCAGGTGCCAGCTAAGGTTAGATGTGCCCTGGAGGGGCTAGAACCTGAGAGAGCAGTGGTTCTCAGTCTTCCTCATGTTGGGACCCCCCAACCATAGCATTATTTTCATCACTACTGCATCACTGTAATTTTGCTACACTTATGAATCAGGCAATCCCTGTGAAAGCGTCGTTGACCCCCAAAAGGGTTGCCACCCCCAGGTTGAGAACCACTAAGAGCATTAGACTCCTGAACCAAATGCAAGTGTCCTTCCTGGTGAAGTAGACCCAGGAGAACTCAGACACTCTTGTCCCTGAGGAGCCATGGCAAGGGACAGAAGAGCTCAGTGATGAGCAGTTAGTTGGATTTGTTTTTGAAACAACCCCCCCCCCCCCCCACACACACACACTCTCTGTAAGCTGGGCTGGAACCAGCCTACACGGAGGTTTCAGGCTCTGTTCTCTCTCTCTAAGTGCTCATGGGAATTTGGCTACATACACCCTGGTTTTTACTTTTGTTTTTAATTTTACCTTGTTGTGATTATTATTAAGAATATGCACAGCCCAGCATATCCCATTCAGCTGTTCCTACACGGAGTGTTCAGTGATGCTGATTACCCTCTTGGAGTTGAGTAGCCATCACCCATGATCCTTTCCAAGTCATCCCCCCCAACCCTCTATTCCCCTAAGCTCACTGTCTTCTCCCTCTTCTTGCAAGTTGCTTGTCACACACAGTTTTAACTGTGAATCCTGTTTCAGGCCCAGGGAAAGTTAGAGGGAGAGAAGAGCACAGTGAAAACAAAGCAAGACCAGCTTTGCCGGGGTACTTGGAGGAGCCCTGGGCATGCATTGGCTACACGTTGGGCTGCAAACCACAAGATCAGCAGTTTGAAACCACCAGCCGCTGTGAGGAAGACATGGCTTTCTCCTCCAGTAGAGAGTTACGGTGGTGGACACCCACCAGGGCGGCATCTCCCTCTACTTTGGGGTCTTTTTCAAGCAGCATAGATGGAGGAGCCATGAGTTTTGTTTTATTTTTAAATAGCAAGAATTGAATATAATTTTAAGAGGAAGTTGTTTTGATTTGAAGGACTGATGATGTCATAAAACATTAAATACCAAACAGACCACCACTAGCTCATAGGTTAATGATTGTTTTTTCTTCTTCCAAAAACCGAACCGGATAGATCCACTTTAAACGATGCCTAAGAGATGGGCCACCAGGGCCTCCTTTGACCTTCCAAGCCAGAGCAAGGCAGACACATTATGGCCCACAGGTCAAATTTAGTGGTTGTCTGCTTTTTGGTAAGTAAAGTTTTATTGGAACCCAGGCGTGCTCTTTTGGCTGTGTGGGGGCTTCAATAGCACAGATGAGTCCTTGTTACTAAATGTGAAGTCCAAAATATTTGCCATAGTGTTTGGACCTCAACAGAAATTGTTTGTTTACCCTTGCCTGGGCTAGAGGACAGAGGTAGGAGGGAGATTGACTTCTACTGTATGACTTTCATGTTTCAAATGATTTAATTAAAAATAATCCGGATTCATCTAACTTCTCATGTCCCAGCTCCTCCTCACTGGGTGACTCACGTGATTGCCTGGGTCACTTATAATTAGCATGAGCTGTTCCTGCTGCTGCTTTAGCCCTGCTCCCGGATGAGGCTTCAGCACTAATTCCATTGTGTTTCCTGGTTACTCAGAAGCAGTACATGTTCTAGTTAATCATTGATGTAGAAACCGGCTCTGGCTTTCATGAAAACGCAGAGGAGGTCTGAGGCAGTGAAGTGGCGTTCTGCTGGTCCGGGTTCCTCCTGCCTACAAGGCCTTTTTAAGGGCGACCTTTTGCAGGAGCTTGGCCGTAGCAGTGGTTAAAGTGCTTGACCACAAATGAAAAGTTCATAGGTTCCAAACGAGCAGATGCTCCACAGGTGAAAAATGTGGTGTCTGCTTTCAGTCGTGAAGATATACGATCTTGCCAACCGGATGGGGGTTGTTCTATTCTCCCCCGTTGGGTCCTTAGGAGTCAGATTGACTCTGTGGAAGTAAGTGTGAGTTTTCCTTTTGTCTTCTCCTTTTCTTCTTCTTCTTCCCACTCTTCCCATAGGATGATTTCCAGAATGAGGTATTGTCCTTCTCTGGGGGCTCATGACTTGAAGCAACCATGCCCACCCCTCTGAGAAGCATACTACAGGACTGCCATTCTTTGAGTTTCTGAGGCTAAATCCTTAACAGGCATCGACAGTCTCATCTCTCTCCCAAAGAGTCTCTGGGGGATTCCAACCGCCAACCTTGCAGTTAGCAGCCCATCTCATGACTCACGACGCATGAGGGGACCTTCTGAGAAGCACAGTGAAAGGAGAAGAGTCCGGGGGAAATAGAACAGTGAGCTGTTCATATGGATTGTTGATTTTGAGTCCAGAGCCCCGAGGAGAACCTTTTAAGGGCCCATCCTGGGTTCTTGAACACGATGTAGAATGAGAACTCTGTTTGCATATCGCCTCACTCTTTTTGTTTGTTGTTTGTTTGTTTTGGGGGGCATCACTGCCCTCTGGTGGTGGGAGTAGGAGGCCCAGCCTTGCTGCTGGATCTGAACCTCTAACCCAGTGAGCCGCAGTCCCGGGCACAACCACTATGCCACCAGGGCTCAGCCCCAAATGTTTCATTCTTTCAACAGATAAAAACGAGTGCCACTTTGGAGCCACGGTGGTCTGTGGGAACCACACATCTTGCCACAACGTACCTGGAGGGTTCTACTGCATTTGTCTCGAAGGCTATAGAGCCACGAACAACAATAAGACGTTCATTCCCAACGATGGCACCTTTTGTACAGGTAACTCACGCGGCGGTTCAGAGCTGTGTTGGAAACTGGAGATGGCAGGGATCATGCCCACTAGAACGTGTGATTTGACCTCTCCCCACTGCCAAAGGAAGTGTTGTCCCCAGAATCCAATAAGCATCCAAGGCGAACCCTTCATACTGAAATGTGTGTGAATGCTTTTATAGCGAATGAAGGATTCGCCAAGGATGGCACATCATCTGCAGCCTCCTGTAGCCCCAGGTGGGGGGCCTCGGGGTGACAGGCACTCACCAGCTCCATGCACCAATGGGGAGCACTGCCTGTTAAAGGCCCAGGGGGTGGGCACCATGATGTTGGCTCAGAGAAGGTCCGCGTGCTGTCCCTGTCAGAAGTTTGACGTGCTTCTTCAAGGAAGGAGTCGAGAGAAGCGTTCCTCATGGCTCTCAGTTGCTCTGCGGGTCAGAGGACCCGTCTGGACTGAGCACGGCAAGTTGCTGTGGCATTCATTGCTACTCACTTTGACCCCGGGGCATCAGAAACTGTCCTTCATGGGGTTGTTGGTGGCCAGTCCTGAACAATGGCCTCATGCAATATTTAGCCTCATGTGTTTGCCCAGTCTCACCCAGCATAATGGTTTCCATTCCTTTTTTTTTTTTTTTGGCATCACTGCCTTCAGGTGGTGGGAGTAGGAGGCCCAGCCTTTACTCCGTGGAGCTAGAATTGAACCTCCATCCCAGTGGGCCGCAGTCCCGCGCACAACCACTGCGCCACCGGGGCTCAGCAACGGTTTCCATTCTTATTCATACCGTGGAGGTGTTTCACACACTCATCATTACTTTTTTAATGTTAGGCGATATTTCTTGGTGTGTGCATGCACCAGAGCTTATTTATGCATTCTTTCACCCATAGATGTGTAGGGTGTTTCCTTCCTTTTCTCTCTCCCTCTCCCTCTTATATTTTGCTATTGTGACTAGTGCTTGGATGAATATGGGTGTGCGTATATCTGTACATGTCAAGTAGAGGAATCGCTGGGACATAGGGTATCTCTCTTCCCAATCTTTTGAGGAATTGCCATCCCTCTTTCCACAGTGGCCTGTACTGTTTTTCTGTCCCAGCAACCATGTTTGGCTAACGACCACATGTATTTTTCCTCTCTTTGTTGGCTGCCATGACTCTCTTCTTCGGCAGGTCAGCTTCTGTCAACCTCACAGTCTCCGACGCCGTATGGGACAATCTGCCCTGGGTAGGAATTAACTTGGTGGCAGCAGACTTGGGGTTACTGTTGTTTGTGTTTTGCTCTGTGTGTCATGGTACGATCGCTCTTTGATGGTCTAAGAAAATCTTTGTAATAAGAGAAAAGACTCCGGGTACTCAGATGGTTTTTTTTTTTTTCGGGGGGGGGGGGAAGCATCACTGCCCTCTGGTGGGAGTGGGAGGTCCAGCTTTGTTCCTGGAGAGCTGCTGCTGGATTTGAACCGCCAAGCCAGTGGGCCGCAGTCCCGCACTCAACCACTACGCCACTGGGGCTCAGCCTAGATGGTTTTGCATAGACTTAATGACTCTACTTCAAAGCATTGGGGTCTTTAAAGATTTTCGGAGACCAGAAAGGGAGAGGAGAACATATTTTATCTCCTTCCAAGGCCAGTGGTCTGATTCATGCTCCCTCTTGACTTGTACTTAGGTAAAATTCCACAAAGGGTCCACTTGATTTATTCTTGACTTGAATGAAAACATTAGCTCAACGTGGCTTTTTTAGGGTCTTAGGTTGTTTGGCAAATGACTTGCTCCAGGGTTGCAGAAGTGTAAGGCTGCAGAACTAAATTCGAACTACACAAAACCGCACTTACTGCCGATGAGCCGTTCCAATGCATTACAACTCTCCAAGGCAGGGTGTGTTAAGGGAGTGGAAAGCCTCTTTTTCCCCTCCAGCTGGTGGTTTTTTATTTATTTTATTTTTTTCCCCCAGCTGGTGGTTTTGAACTGTTGACTCTGAGGGTTGGCAGCCCAAGGCGGAACCACTATGCCACCAGAACTCCATGCAGAATTTGATTAAGTAGGTGTAAGAAAAAGTTACTATTTTAAAGCTAAATAATCTTAAGAAACAATGATCTGGTGTTCAGCTCTTTCAGCACCCGTTTCTTCAGGGTTTCCTATGTGCCCTGGATGTGCTAGGGGGAGGTGGCAGGCAAATAGCTCGTCTTAGTATGAAGTGTTCGCCCTGGATGCTTATTGGATTCTGGGGGCAGCACTTCCTTTGGCAGTGGGGAAGAGGTCAAATCACATGTTCGAGGGGGCATGATCCCTGAAATTACATTTTTAAGGTTGTGAAAGTTTGCCAGGGAACTCTGTGTAATTGTTTTTATCAGTATAATTCCCAAGAATGCATTAAACATTTTAAAAGTTGGGAAGAAGGAAAAAAAGTAATAACTATTTTTTGGAATGGCCAAATAAAATCAGAACCCCCAACCCACTGCCACTGAATGGCTTTAGACTTACAGCCGCCCTGTACAGCATTTCAGAGACTGGAAATCTGGATGGCAGCAGACAGCCTCATCTTTCTCTCTCAGAGCAGCTGGTAGATTTGAACCAGCACTAACCGTGTGATTAGCAGTCCAAATGCCTGTTTGACAGTGTCACCAGCTAGCAGCCTCAGAAAGAGTAGTCTTTTGGGCTGAGCCCCGGTGACGTAGTGGTTGTGCGCGGGACTGCGGCCCACTGGGACGGAGGTTCAATTCCAGCAGTGGGGCTGGGCCTCCTACTCCCACCACCGGAGAGCAGTGATGCCCCCCTCAAAAAAAAAAAAAGAGTAGTCTACAAAATTTTGACTTACACTTTGATTCTATTACCTGTCATTATTTTGTGACTGAGACTCATCCTTTTAAATTTTTAAATTTTTTCTCTCGTATCATAGCCCTGGTGGGAGTAGGAAGCCCAGCCTGGCTCCTGGAGAGCTGCTGCTGGATTGGAACCATCACTCCTGTGGGCCGTAGGCCCGCACACAACCACTGTGCCACCAGGGCTCAGCGAGACTTGTCCTTTTTAAATCGAGATACAATTCACATCTTATAGAATTTAGTCTTTTAAATTGTACTGTGCAGTGATTTTAAAAATTGCATTCACAAAATTATGACACTATCACCATCACCCTAAAATGAAACTCTGAACGTATTGGCCAGTAAGACAAAAAGCCCTCACTGTCTTCAAGGCACGGCTGACTCTAATGGCCTCCATGTGGGCTTCGGAGACAGTGACTAAGGGAGAAAGCCCCGGCTTCTTTCCAAGGAGCTGCTGCTGATTCGGAACTGCTCACCATGTGGATCGCACACGACACCCCCAGGGCAATCTTCCATGCGGGTGTGGCTTGCCTGCTCGTCTGATGCCGCTATTTTAAATACCAGTAGGGTCACCCGTGGTGCGCAGGTTTCATCGGCGCCTCTAGACCTGGACAATTCAGGCAGAAAGGAGTGGTGACCTACTTCCCAAAGTAGGTAATGGAGACACAGAATCCTGCCCAAGACTTTGACATTCTCACTTTGGATTCCTCATCAGGAGGGATCATTGCTGGAGAAGGAGATCATGCTTGATAAAGCGGGGGGCCATCCAAGGTGAGAGAAACCCTCACTTGGGATCGAGATTGTGTAGGATGATTCCAGGCCGTCTAGAGAAACAGCGAATGGTATGCCCTCAGATTTGGCCCCTACATGACTCCTGGGGATTCTGGGAACTTGGTCATGAGTCCCAACTCCATGAAAGGAGCCCCATGGTGCCCCCAGCATTAGAGAGGTTTGAATTAGGTGGGCCGAGACTAAGTGGTGAGAGGCGAGATTGATACTGGAAACAGGGTTGGATGTGTTGCTTTCTCCCCACCATCAGGCCTCCGGTTAGGCGTGGTTCTTGTAGGGGTTCCTGAAAACGGAGAACTCCAAGTCTGAGTTCCTTGAGACTTGGGAATCGATCTCATCTCTGCTGGAACAACAACCTTTCTTGCTACCTCCCCTGCCCCACCCCCACGAGCACACTTCTCGTCTAACTTCATGCTTTCTGGAGAAATGGGACAGCACCGACTCCTTGGCTGAACACTGGGGTCAAGACAAAACATGGCCTGGGAGTTGTAAATGCCTCAGCACGTAACAGTTTATGAACCTTTCTGTCCAAAGAGTGTGTTTTATAGGTGTGTCAATGGTGAAGTACATACTTTCATTCCTACCTCTCCCAAGACCATATTTTGTTTGAGTTTTTCATCCGGGTCAGAGACCTGGTCAGATACTTCTCAGTTGCCCTGCGGTGCATGCCCTTGGAGCCACTCATTCTGGCCTCAGACGCCCCTCTCTGGTGCCATTAACATTCTGTTTGTTCTCCTCCCGTACTGCTCAACAGGCTTGTAGCGTCCTTCAGTTTCTTTCAGTATTTTCCAATGAAACTTTTTTTTTTGGGCATCACTGCCCTCTAGTGGTGGGAGTAGGAGGCCCAGCCTTTGCTCTGTGGAGCTGGAATTGAACCTCCATCCCAGTGGGTTGAGTCCCGCGCACAACCACTACGCCACTGGGGCTCAGCCTTCCAATGAAACTTTGCCTCTCCAATCTCAGTCATTTGTTTTATCTGAATTTGATTCTTAAGGCAGCAATGTTTTACCCCCTTGAAAGAAGGAAAAGTCCCTGGGAAATCACAGCGGAGACCGGTTGCCGGTTGGATCGAGGCTGGTGGAGCTCCGGAGACCGTTGTCTTTGCTTGCCCTTTGGGGCTGGAGATGAGCTCACCCTGTGGCTCAATTATTGGCGGGACAATGGAAAGATATTTTGGAGATCATTGACATTTGGAGGTTGCACACACCATGGAAAACCAGCCATTTGAGGTCAAGAGGGCAGCATTTGCCCAGGGACAGAGTTAAGAGGGTGAGGATAGAAGGAGGGAAGTGACCAGGAGGGAGTGGGCTAAGTGATGTTGCATTGGTTGGATTGTGATCCGTGACACAAAACAAGGGGTGTGTGCACTGTGGAATGGAAAATGGTTCTGCTCTGTAAACTTCCACCCGATGCACAGTTAAAAAACCAACAAGGCGGGCTGAGCCCTGGTGGCATAGTGGTTGTGTGCGGGACTGTGGCCCAGTGGGATGCAGGTTCAATTCCAGCAGCAGCTCCACAGAAGCATAGGCTGGGCCTTGTACTCCCACCACCAGAGAGCAGTGATGCCCCCCCCCCCCAAAAAAAAAAACCAAAAAAACAAAAAAACCCAACAAAGCCCCCAAACTCATGGGGAGGACCCTGATCTCCACTGCCCAGAATAGTACCGGTAACTGTTGGCTCATTGCCTACCACCCTAGGAACGCTTCTGACTCCTGCTTAGCTCTGTAACTGGTGGGTGAAGCCTCAAGTCTTGTTCCTGCCCCGGCTCTGAGGGTAGAGAGAGATGCCCACATTTCTGAACTTGAAGATAGCTAAACCCAAACTCCATTCCCGCACATACCACAGGCCTTGACAAAGGGGCCATTGCTCCAGTTTGGCAGTGTGGGGAAAGGCTTCTTAAAATAAGGACCTGTGTTTAACGAGGCACTCACAGAGGTGATAATTTGTTAACTCTTTGCTCCTTTGATATGCCTGTTCTAGCTAAGGGTCCTGCTGGTGGGTTTTTGGCTTCTGTCTTGGAACATTTAAATCTAGTGGAACAAGCTAGGCAGCCAGCCCCTGGACCCCAGCCAAGCAGTGCGAGTGAGAGAGCGTCTGTGCATTGCACACAGCCATGCTCAGAAACATGTTCAGCAAGGAGCTGGGAAGAAGTAGCTTGTGTGACAGGAAGAAATGAGTCAATAAAGGGTCACAGTTCACTCATGGAGTAAACTACAAGTTTGTTATGGAGGATTCAAAATTATGTCACACTGGTCTCCATGATATGTGGTAGATATAGCTGGACTCCACTATGGACGTCTTTGTAACTTTGGCGATGTCTCATGGACAAGGGAGAGAGTTGATTGGGTGCTGACTGAAATGGGAGAAATCGTGTTATATAATGGTTAAGAATATGAACTTGGAGGGGCTGAGTCCCGGTGGCGTAGTGGTTGAGTGCGGGACTGTGGTCCATTGGCTTGGTGGTTCAAATCCAGCAGCAGCTTTCCGGGAGAAAGTCTGGGTAGCTCCCATGACCACCAGAGGGCAGTGATGCCCCCAAAAGACAAAAGCAAAAATAGAATTGGACTTTGACCCCAGGTACAGGGGTTTCAATCCTAATTTTTCCATTACTATTTGTGGGATAAGAGCCAAAACAGGACTTTGAAGCTATCCCACCTGAATTTCAGGGACACCTCAAGAACAGATTTGATGCATCAACAACTAATGACATACGACTTTCACCCATGAAGAATGAAAAATCTCACTAAGAAGACAGGAAAGGAAGAAAAGCTCAAAATGGACGCAAGAAAACACTCTGGACCTGGCTTTTGATTGTGGAGTGGCTAAGGCAAATGGAAGAAATGGGGAAGTCTGAGAAAATCTTGAAGGGCAGCTCAAGAAGACAGAGTCAGACAATATATTGAAATGTACAAAGACCTAGAGGAAGAAAAATGTTAAAAGGATGAACAATGGTCAGCATATCTTACACTGAAAGCACTCAAGAAAACAAATTGAGCCTCAAGTTGCCATCTTGAAATATTCTATTGCAAAATATTGAATGATGAAGGGAGCATCAAAAGAAGATGGAAAGAATACTCAAAATCACTGTACCCCACAGCCCTAGTCAGCATTCAGCCACCAGCTCAGGAGCGTTGCATATAAGCAAGAACTAGTAAAACGGAAGGAATAAATTCAAGCTGTACGGAAAGCGTTAGGCACAAACAAGGCTCCAGGAATTGATGGAAGGCCAATGGAAACATTTCAGCAAGCTGAGGATGCACTGAAAACACTCCCTAGTCTATGCCAGGAAATTTGGAAGACAGCTCCGTGGCCAACTGCCTGGAGGAGATTCATCCCTATATCCATTTCAAAGAAAGGTGGCCCAGTAGAATGTTCACCTTATAGAGCAATGGCACACGCAAGTAAAATGTTGCTGAAGATGATCCGACAATGGTTGCGGCAATACAGTGACGGGGAGCTGGCAGAGGTTCGGACTGGATTCAAAGGACACCAATGTTGATGTCTAGATGGATCTTGCCTGAAAGCAGAAAATGCCAGATCGATGTTTACTTGTGCTTCACTTGTGTTACTCCGAGACATTCAACTGCATGAAGCATAACATACTATGGATGGCCTGGAGAAGGAGAAGTCCAGAACACTTGATTCTGCTGATGCGGTACTTGTGCACGAATCCTGGGGCAACTGTATAGACACGTAAGGGAATATTGGTTTAAAATGAAGAAAGGTGTGCAACGGGGTTTTATCCTCTCACCATACTGACTCAATCTGATTACTAAGTAAAGAGAGAAGCTGGATTTTATGAAGAAGAATGTGGCATAAAGATTGGAGGGAGGCTTATTGACAATCTGCAATCAGCAGATGACACAACCTTGCGTGCTGAAATGAGGAAGACTTGAAGCACTTGCTGAGGAAGACCAAGGATTGCACCCTTCATATGGATTAAGACTCAATGGCAAGAAGACCCAGATCCTCACAACGGGACCAAGAGGTAACGTGACGATGCATGAAGAAAATGTAGATGTTGAAGTTGTCAAGGAGTCTGTCCATGCCCAGGGACGCAGCAAAGAATAATTGCATTCAGTACAGCTGCTGCACCAGACCCCTTTAAGGTGTTGAAAAGCAAGGAGGCTACTTTGAGGCCTCAGGTGCCCCTGACGCCAGCCCTGGTGTTTTCAGTCTCCTCCTGTGCAGATGAATGCTGAGTACTCGGCAAGGATGCGATCGAATGATGGTGCTGATCAAGCGTAGCGGAAGCACCATGGGCTGGAAAAGGACAAGCAAATCTGTCTTGGAAGGAGGACAGCCAGAGTGCTCCTTAGATGGGGAGATGTCTTCTCACGTACTTCAGACATGATGTCAGGAAAGACAAGTCCCTTTAGTAAAGCAGGGGGGCAGCGAAAGAGAGGAAGACCCTCGGTGAGAGGGACTGACAGTGGCACAAGACCAGGCCCCGTTTTGTCCTGTTGTAGGCAGAATCACTGTGAGCCAGCCACTGCTCGATGGCGCCCATGTCCAACGACCTGTGTGATGTGGGCCCGTGCCTTAACTATTGTAGGTTGCGGGAACCTTATCTGTGGAAGGAGGTTGACAACAGTACTGACCTCAAGAGGTCATTCCTTATACGGATTACATAAAATGGTAATCACCAGCCATAGATAGTGGAGTGTTTAAAACACTGGCATGTATGAAGTGACATGCAGATATTAGTTATTGTTATTAGATTGGTGAATGGCTGCACCCAAAGAAAACAGATAAATATCACTGTAGTGACCCAAACAGGATCATTTTCTAGAAACCTTGAAGCTTTTTCCATCCTCCTATTGCTTTCTTCCAATAGTGATGACACTGCTTGTTTTTTGAAATCCACTGAAAAATCCTACCTCTCTTCCCTTACGATGTGTCTCAGGGAGTTTGGGGCAGATTGACGGACTAGGTCTCTGGTCCCGGCCTGTGGAACGACATTATCAGTGACCCAGGTAAAATTGCAGACAACTTTCTCACCAAATTTGTAAGAGGAGTCGATATAAACTCCTCGCCATTAAGTGGATTCCAATTCTTCGTGACCCTAGAAGACAGACGTGCCCTGGAGGAGGGGGTGTCGGAGACACAATTTTACAGGGGTGGAAAGCCTCATCTTTCTCCTTGACAGAGGAGAGTGAAACTAGTGCAATGGCAGGTACAGATTAGAATAAAAAACAGACCACTTACTAAGCTATGAAGATCGACCAAACTGGGAAATGTATAGGAATTCTCGAGTTGAAATAATCTTTAAAGTTTGTGCTAGACAGATACAGATTTTATTTTACATACTTTTTTTGTTTTGTTTTTTTGGGGCCTCACTGCCCTCTGGTGGTGGGAGTAGGAGGCCCAGCCTTTGCTCCTGTGGAGCTGGAATTGAACTTCCATCCCAGTGGGCCGCAGTCCCGCGTACAACCACTACGCCACCGGGGCTCAGCCCTACTTTACATACATACTTTTTTTTTTTTAATGAATGAAAGTCCTTAGTTAGTTTTTATTCATAATATAGAAAGATATATACCTATTGATATCAATCTCGATTACATGTAACACATATCGATACATATCAATATCTAGTATATGTATACAATATAGACATAGACGTAGATATAGTTAGAGATGCAATGTCAGATAGCTGAGTGAAATTCCATCATGCAAACCAAGCTGAAAGAATAAGTTACTCTACAATCTTCCTGATTAATATTAATCTTCCTGATTAATAGCTCTAGTGGAATGTAAAACCACTGTGTTCAATCAAATTCAAGTAGCTCTATATCTTTACTAATAAGCAATATTTCTAGTGTTCTCTTTTTTATTTCCAGTGTTTTTCATTTTAACTGTCTTTAGTGGGTATGGAGCAGAATTCAGGCATGATTATTAAGGTTGATTGACTTTTTATATATTCATACATACATACTTTTTAAGAATCCTTTCTGAACAATCACCAGGACAACCAGGCGTCTGTGATCAGCAATAGTTGCCCTCTATGTTCTACTGGTTTCTGTGCCATCCTTCCCACTGTTATTGCCCGCGCCTTCTCCTTTCTTGTCCCACGGACTCAGTCGACTGGTAGTGGATGTGACTTGTAGATAAAAGAAGGCTTTCATGCTGACTCTCAGGGCGCATTTTTTGGAGCCCTGGTGGTGCAGTGGTAATGAGTTGGGCTGCTGATCATACGGTTGATGGTTCGAAACCACCAGTTGTCTCCCTGGAGAGAGAAGGGGCCTTCCACTCACTCTGGCAAAGAGTCGCCATGTCAGAAACCCACGGGGGCAGTTCTACTCTCTCTTACAGGGTCGCAGTGAGTGGGCATCCTCCCGATGGCCGTGGGTCGAGCTAGTTCGCCTTCATGTGGCCTGTCCCGTGTCGCTTGGGGGCGTTTAGTCCTTTAAGTGAAATTGAAGAGAAAAGTATGTGGCCAGCCTGTTCTGTGTGTGACTCTGGAATGCTGCACGCGTCTGGAGTTGCTCCCCAAGTCAGTTCTGAGGGAAAACTCGCCAGCAAAGAATGTTCTTCTTTGAAGGACTGTGTTGTTATTTTTAACCCCATAGCTGCTCTCTCTGGTGATATTTAGTTAAGCGGGCTGGCTGCAAAGGCATACCTTGTCTTCCTGAAATCCTCTTCCCGGTTCCTCTCATCCCAGTGGAATCAGCGAGTCCTCTCGAAATTAGCATTTTACTCTCTGCTATACCATTTTGTGCTTCAGAGCTAAGAGAACAAACCACAAAATGACTTCTCAGCTCTGAGCATTTTTTCTGACCTAAGCTATAGTCACCTTCTATGTATATGCCAGCCAGATAGTGAATAAGGACACCCAAAGAAGAATGGATACATTTGAAATATGGTGTGGGCAAATGATCCTGACAGCACTGTGGACGTCTCGATGAACAAACGCATCGGTCTCGGAAGAAGCACAGCCGGAAGGCGCGTTGGAAGCAGGCATGGCGTAGTGGACGTTGGGCAGCGACCAGTCAGATCTGACCTGACGGCACCTTACAAGCATCAGGAAAGCACATTCCACTCTCACCTAAAATGCTTTGCCTCTGGAGTTTTACTTTAGAAATATTAGTGTGCGTCTAGGACCAGATTTCCCCCTCCCTAATGAAAGGGACGTCAGCAGATGATCCCAAGTCAGGCTCAGCAAGCGGGACGGGAGCAGTCCCTGGTCTCTGCAGCCAGCAGCCAGCTGAGCCTCTCTCCACGTCTCTCATTGGTCCCTTGCCCTTTGCCTCCATGGGCCTGTCGTAGTGTTCCCTGGTTCCAGTCTTGGTACCCCCGAGTCTCTGTCTGTCTGGTGCTCTCCGCCACTTCAGACGGAGATCTCAAACGTGCTCTTCCAAGCTACTCTGGGCTTCTCTCTTTTCCATTGCTTCCAAGATCAGCTCTAGATTAATTTTTTAACATGGCTTTTGTTGTTGTTTATTTTGCCGGATTCACCGTATCCCCCTTTTTCCCCTCCTCCTCTCGCTTGTTCCCTGTCTGGCATCTGGGATGAATCGCAAGACATAGACGAGTGTGAAGCGTCTGGCCTGTGCAGGCCTGGAGGACGATGTGTGAACACTCCTGGCAGCTTTGAGTGCTACTGTGTCGATGGCTACTTGCCAACGAATGGGCCAGAGCCTTTCCACCCCGCCAGAGACAACACATCCTGTACAGGTGGGTTCAGTGCCAGGATGAGCATCAAGGTGAGATGCTGCCGCAGTAACTTTTTCCAGCTCAGAACCTGGGGCTTTCTGTTTCCTTACAACCCTGCGAAGCAGAACCAAGGATAATACAGTCAAAACAGAAGTGGCCCGCTTGAAAGATCAAAAAGGAATTTAGCATCATTACGGAGTGAGGGATGTGGATTTCATAGTCATTTTGTTAGCCAGTAAACACAGTGTATTTAGAAAGGTCCAACATTTTCAAAAGCAACTCTGAATATGATAAAGGTTCTTATATTTAACAGTATTTCACAATTCACACATCACCTCATTGGACTACCCTGCTCTTTAGTCAGTCGGATGTAGTTAACTTTGATATATAATTCTTTGTATTGCCAAAGAAGGCTTTCAGTTCTGTGCATGGAAAGGCACTGTTATCTATGAGTGGCCTTCGGGAAGGTCCCTAGAAGTCACGTGGGAATGATACAGCCTACTTAACATAAGGCTCAGAGAGTGAGTGGGGAGGATGGGGTGAAGGTGGAGTGAGATTTGGGGTTTTGAAAATTCACATTTGACATTGATTTCTTTTCAGAAATAGACTGTGGCACCCCTCCAGAGGTCCCAAATGGCTACATCATAGGAAATTACACATCCAGCCTGGGCAGCCAGGTGCATTATGTTTGCAAAGAAGGATTTTTCAGTCATCCGGAAGCTACCATTTCAACCTGCACAGCTTTGGGCACCTGGGAGTCCCCAAGATTATATTGTCAAGGTGAGTTAGTTCAGGTTTCCAGTGTATAGACACTGTTTTGAGACAATTTCCTTATTTCTTTCTAAATGACCTTTTAGAAATTTATCTAAAATACCAGTTGGCTATAAGAACATCATTTGTAAAGAATGATAATGTCATCTTTTGGGGGGGGGGCACCACTGCCCTCTGGTGGGAGTGGGAGACCCAGCCTTGCTCCTGGAGAGCTGCTGCTGGGTTTGAACCGCCAAGCCTGTGGGCCGCAGTCCCGCACTCAACCACTATGCTACTGGGGCTCAGCCCGATAATATCATCTTTTATTTTTCTACATTTAAAACAGTTATGCTTTTGTCAGTTTTTTTGCTATACAATTATATTTTATTGTATCTGTTTTGCCATTTATCTATAAATGTCCTGCTCTAATTCTTATTTTCTTGTTATTCTTCAAGCTTATGATATTCTCATTACTTCTTCTATCTATATTTATATTTCTCATATTTATTTTTAATCATTTTGTTTTTGTCACTTTTTAAAGTAGTATTTTCAGAACAAAAATTTATACAGCATATTGGTGTTGGCAATTTTTTTGTTATTCCTGACTTTCATGGGAATGAATTTAGGCTTTCATCTTTCCCTTGTGATCTTGGCTTTTTGAAGTTTATATATGCACATATTATATAATATATGTTATTAAGGAAGTAGCTACTAAAAGAGATGTATGTTATTAAAAGAGGTATACATATGGATCTTCATGTGCTTATTAAAGGTATGCTTATTATATTTATTAAAAGGTATATATGTGAATGTTGTATATTTATAGAAAAGTTTATTTACTATAAGAGTTATCTCTATGAATATAGTACATATGTGCCAAGTGTTGTTTTAAGCATTTTCTAAAAATCAACTCATATGCTCCTTATTATCTCCCTATTGTATATTCTTTTAAAAAAAATAAATCACTTTATTGGGGGGGTCTTACAACTCTTATAACAACCCGCACAGCAATTGTATCTACAAAGCACATTTGTACATAGGTTGCCATCACCATTTTCAAAGCATTTCTTTCTTCTTGGTATCAGCTCCTCTTTGTTCTTCCCTTCCCTTCCCCTCCCATCCTTGTGACCCCTTGATAAATGATAAATTATGATTATTTTCTTGTAAGTCCTTTTATATTGAGTGAATTTTAATCATCAGAAAAGGTAGTAAAGCTATTTTCATTTTGGAGAAAAAAAGCATCTCATTGAATTAAAGCTAAGAAACCTCAGGTATGTGCGTGGCCAAGTTAATCATTTTGCTATTTTGATTGGGGATTCAGGCTCTACACATATTTTGATAGTTAATGAATACATTCTGAAACTGCATTTTAGTTCTGAGCAGAATTTCATGGAGCCCATTAAGATGTAGACCTTGCATTCACATATGCTCTACTGCACAGCCAAGCGGCCTATGAGGACTCGGCTGGAAAGCCCCGTGTAAAGTAGTTATCGAGAGGATTATTGGAATGAGAACGTGGCAAGTCAGTTTCGGGGGAGATTCCTGTCCCATTCCTAATACAACCTTACTGACGACATGCTCGCTCCTCATGTTCTTTCCCCTGATGACTGCTGCGCCTCTGACACCCTCCTCCTCTTCCAAGTTCCCACTTGGCAACCATTTCTCACTGTGGGCCCCGCCCCTCCCCAAACACACCCCTCTCATTTATCCTGCTGGCATCTTAGAGTCTCTAGAATCTGGGCCAGATGCCAGCGGCACTGTATTTTTAGCCCAAAGTTATAAAGCCACAGGAACTGGGAGCCCACGACACACACTGGCAGAATGGGAACACGGTGGCTGCAGAAGGACAGTAGCCGTGGGACAGGCAGTGGGTTCTGTGTCTGACAACAGACTGCTGGGTCTGAGGAGCTGCAGTCCCTAGACCTTATGTAGCTTTCCCCAATCACTCTGCTGCCTTCTCTGGGTGGCCTGAGTCCCCGCCGCACTGACCCAGCCAGTCTCCTGGCTGGAGGCAAAGTCTGAAAGCTTCCAAGGCAGGAGACCCTGGGGCTCCACTTTCAATTGTGATACGCATTTATTAAAATACCAGCTACACCTTTCCACCAACTCTGGAAAAGATTGACCCGCTAGCTTACAATGCCTATTAAAATATTATTATTTTTTTATTTTAAAAGGAAACATGGAAAGTTATAGGTCATAGTTTAAAGAATGTACATTTGTGAGTTTCAACCAAGCCAGGAGCCAGGCGAGGCAATCATTTCACGAGTATTGTCTATCAAGAACAGCAAAGTGAGAGTCCAAGTCTGATTCTGTATACGTACTTCCTGGGACACAGAAAGTCTGGAGTCTGGAGGAGAGAAAACATGATTAGGAAGGGTCTTTAAAACTTTCGTGGAAAAATTCCATTCTCCTTTAGCTTCGTTTTTTCCATGAGACCTTTTGAAGTCTCCTTATCTAAGAGTAAAATTCTAAAGTTTAAGTGAAAAGACTGGAGAGGAGACTCAAGGATGTTCAGACGGGGAAATTGGGGTGGGCAGATAGAATTGTAATCTCTTATACCAGAAGTTTGCTATCTTGTGTAAGGGAGTCCCGTGAGAAGAGATCTGCATGGAAGGAAGACCAGTTGGAGGGTCCTTTGCACATCTGTCTTCCAGACATGCTTCACTCCATGGGGCCATGTCTTCTTGGGCATTCTGGCTTCCCATCGGGAAGGACACTTCCATGCTTCGATGACTGAGCAACAGATGTCATCATGGGGCGGACTCCAGGTTTCTTCTTCTTGTGCCATTGACCCTTACCAAATATATGAGTCTTGAAGAGGCAGAGGCACGCCTTTGAGTTGATCAACAAGGGCAGAGACCTGACTTCTTCTTCTTTTTTTTTTTTTTTGGCATCACTGCTCTCCGGTGGTGGGAGTAGGAGGTCCAGCCCCACTGCTGGAATTGAACCTCCGTCCCAGTGGGCCGCAGTCCCGCGCACAACCACTACGCCACCGGGGCTCAGCCCGAGACCTGACTTCTAAAATCTACTAATGGCAAAGTCAAACTCTCATTTGACTTTTAGAAATGTCTTAAACTCATAGAAGAGTTTAAGGGTCAGAGCAAGCAAGAGACTTACCGTCTGTAACTAGCTTATATAGCAATATGAGAACCCAAACCACTTTTCTAAAAGGCAGAGTCCATGTAGAAGCAAACTAATAAGTCCCAGAGATGGGAGGGTCCTGGGAGGAGTAGTATTCAGGCAAACATACCTTCCTGTACAGTAGAGTCTAACACACCGCCACCCCCACCTCCGCCTCAAGAGAGTTTTTATTGTTGCCCAAATCTGCTCTTTTATGAGAAAGCCCAATATTTCCCCTCTACAAAGTTGAGAAGAGTTTAAACAGCTCTGGCACAAATTAGTGCATTGCAGTGTGGGGTGGAAGAATAGTGTACTGTGCCTGATTATTTTGTAGTGGTGGGAGGAGGATCCTGAAGTCACATGTAGACTTAGCACAGAAGAGCACTATCTTAGGCTGTGTTTTCTACAGAAGCAAAACCAGTAGAGCTTACAGATGTATATAGATGAGAGGTTTATATCAAAATAATGGCTCACCCAGCTGTAGATGAAGGCAAGTTCCAAGCCTGTGGGTCAGATGTCCAGCTGAAAGCTTCTCCCGATTCAAGGCAGAGACTGATGAACTGAAAATCGGCAGTCACACCACTGGCTTCTGGCTGCAGATGCAGATTAATCCAAGGTTAGCAAGCAAAGATGGCCGGCTGGTGATGACTCCCTGGAATGGCAGGCATTAGGGCAGGCTGCTGGCTGACATCCAAAGAACTGAAGGTCGGATGACCAGTCAGATGTAAGAGCTAAACCCAGTGAAAAGCAAATAAACTTTTCCACTGTGTTCACATATATCGAAAGCAAACAATACTCTAGTAAATATCCTTTCAATTGATTGGCTACTCCTAGCACTTCTCATCATAGAGTTGATTACATTGTATTAGGTCTCATCATGAAGGGTTACTATGTCTGAATGCAAAGCCACTGACAATCCTCACCCCAGTCAGCAGACACAAAACCTTAAGCAGCTTAAGTGCTATGATGGATCGATAATATTCATCATGGGTAAGGTAGAAGAGGGCAACCACACACATATCCTGAATTTATTGTCAGTATCCCAGGTGATAGCCCATTTTACTTATTTAAAATATGTTTTCTGGCATCTCATTCTACAGATATTTTCTTTCTTTTTTTTTTTTTTGTGGGCATCATTGCCTCTGGTGGTCGTGGGTACTACCCAGCCACCACTGGATTTGAACCGCCAAGCCTGCGGGCTGCAGTTCCGCACTCAACCACTTAACGCCACCGGGGCTCAGCCCTCTACCGATATTTTCAAACATTGAAAAGCCTATTGACTTACGGGCTACATGGAACACATTTTCCTTCTGTTTGCAAGTACATGCCATTACTATTAGAAATGGCTGAGGTATAAAATAAGTGCGCTAAATGATGACTTTGACCATCAGGCTATCATAGCATGGTAACAATTGAGCTTTATAATGGGAGAGACCTGTGAGTTTTGGTTATACCACTTGCTGCGAATTTGCTTTTCTGCCCAAGATGTGTGGAATCAGAATTTACCGTTTAACAAGATCTCCGGTGGATTCTTCTGTAGACGTAAGATTTTGGTTCGGTCTCTCTGGCGATGGAAAGGTGAGTTCTCAGCAGAGAGGTGGGATCACAATGAGTTGATTCCACCTGCTAGGACTTCTTTTAGGGTAGACTTGTGCTCCACAGGGGCTTCAGTGGCTGGTTTCTCAGAAGTTGATCTCTAGATTTTTCTTCTGAGCTAGGTGGATCTCAACCTCCAACCCTTTGATTTAGCAGTGAGTTCATTGCACCCCTCAGAGACCCTTCATAGTTTCGTAACTACCTGGAATTTTTTTTGAATACCTGTTTCCTTCTGTAGAGGGATATAAAATCATTTTCACTTTATAGAGGTATCATGAAGATTTAATAAGAAAATGAGTATGAATCCCTTGGTCCTTTGCCTGACACAGAAACTGCTGGATAAGCATTAGCCATTAAGCAATAGGGTCATAGATGATGACTCAGAATCTAGTGAGGAGTAGCAGGTTACTTTTATAACCTTTTAAAATGCAAGCAGTTTTTGAAAACAAATGTTTGAGATCTTTCTGAAGCTTCCTAACATCGAGTGGTAGGAAGCAAATTCTCCAGCTTTCACTTTATACATAGTTTTCACTTAAAGCATTCTGTTTTTAGTGCTGACCCCTGGTGGCGTAGTGGTTGTGTGCGGGACTGCGGCCCACTGGGTTGGCAGTTCAAATCCAGCAGCAGCTCTCCAGGAGCAAGGCTGGGCCTCCCACTCCCACCAGAGGGCAGCGATGCCACAAACAAACCAACAACAAACAAAAGCATTCTGTTTTTAACTGGAACTTTAAAATGAAGTGTTTTAACGTGATCCTCAGAATGAAGATTCTTAAATAATGCAGAACATGATAAATGGAAGATCGTTACAATAGCAGGTGTGCTAACCTCACAGCCACCCAGTGACTTCTGACGCACAGTGAGCTGACAGAACAAAATAGAATGTCCCTGTGGGTTTCCAAGGCTGTCAATCTTTTTGGAAGGGCAGGCCACATCTTTTTCCAGAGGAGCAGCTGGTGGGTTCGAACTGCTGACCTTGTGGTTAGCAGCTCAATGTTTAGCCCACCTCCAGCAGGTCTCCCCGATTTGGATAACCCCCTCGCCCCCCACTTGATTCTAGCACTCTTGTTTTTACCCACCTGTTCCCCTCTGCCATTTCTGAGATGCTCAGGCCTTAGCTGGTTCCCTATGAGATACAACTTGCTGAGATTAAGTGCTGTAACATGCAATGGAAGTTTTTCTTTTTCCTTTAGACGAGCGTTCTCTCTGACTATGTTCTGAAGGGAATGTGTTTTTTAGTTAAGGCTAAAGTCATGAGAGACTTTAGAATAGAAAATATATCAAGCACTAACTTTTCCTTTCTACTGCCTTGAGGGTAAGTGGACTTTGTGGGACTAATGAGCTCATTAGGGAAGTTGTAGTATTTAAGAAGTTCCTCCTGAGGTTGTGCTTCCTGACACACGGTAATCCTCTCATTTTCACTTGATGACTGCAAGAACAGTCCCTAAATTCCACTTTCTGAATATTGAGATGTTAGATTCTAACCTCCAGCATCATTGAGGTACGTTATCCAGTACCCAGGTGATCCTGGGATGAGCATCTAACTGCATGAAACCGCTGTGGGTTACAGCTTTCAGTCTTTAGGTCATATTACTTTATTAGGTCCCATGTCTACAGGGAATATTTGAAACATATAGGATGTAGGCAGAGTCCCAAAGCGCTTATAGCTTGCTGACAGAAAGGGCACTTTCCAAAGGAAGCAATTTACTAAGAAATGAAGACAGGAAGGTATAGTGCCCAATCATCAGAGGAGGAGGATAAGAATCTTCTGTCAAATTTACATGAATCATTTGGCACCTTATGATCTCCCACATTACAGACATTCCCAGGTGATGTGTTAACCTTCTGATTCAATTCTGATTTTTATTTCATGATACAACAACCAAAAAACCCCCAACACAACACAAACAAAATACTGTAATTCTTAAAATTTTGTTTGTTTATTTATACTGTAAATTTTTAAAAAATCATTTTATTGGAGGCTCATAAGCCTCTGATCACAATCCATCCATCCATCCATTGTACGTCAAGAACATTTGTAGGCCTCATCATTCTCAAAACATTTGCCTTGTACTTGAGCCCTTGGTATCAGCTCATTTTTCCTTCCCTCCCTGTCCCCCTTCCCTCATGAACCCCTGACAATTTATAAATTATTATTATTTTGTCATGTCTTACACTATCCGATGTCTTCCTTAACCCACTTCCCTGTTGTCCGTACCACAGGGAGGAGGTATATGTAGATCCTGATAATCAGTTCCCCTTTCTACCCCACCTTCCCTCCACCTTCTGGGTATCACCACTCTCACCACAGGTTCTGAAGGGAGCATCTGTCCTAGATTCCCTATATTTCCGCCTCCTATCTGCACTATCTGCTCCTATCTGCACATCCTTTATTCTAGGCAGATTTGTAGAGTTGGGGTCATGATAGTGGGGGAATGAAGTATTGCAGAACTAGAGGAAAGGTGTGTGTTTCATCATTGCTACACTGCACCCTGGCAGACTTGTCTCCTCCCTGTGACCCTTCTGTAAGACATGTCCCGTTACCTACAGATGCTCTTTGGGTCCCCAATCTGTATTCCCCTTGATTTACAATGATATAATGTTTTAGTTCTTTGATGCCTGATCTTTCTGACACCTCCTGATCACACAGGCTGGTGTACTTCTTCCACGTGAGCTTTGTTGTGTCTGAGCTAGATGGCCGAAACACTGTAAATCTCTGTGGAAGCAGACAGTCTCGTGTTTCTCTCGAAGAGCAGCTAGTGGTTTTGAACTGCCAGTCTTGTAGTAAGCAGCCCAGTGACTTGACACTAAACAGGTAAAGAGGAGAGCTGATTTGAATGTGGCCCCTCATGTTTCTCACTTTTTGATTTTCTTTTGCCAGAGCTTTATTTATTTGTACTTATTTATTTTTTGTAAGTGGGATAGGTTTACTATGAAATCCCCAACAAGTGGCTATGTCGAATGTAATTTAAAGACACTCTTGGTCACTTTCCCCTCCAACTTATTTGTAACTCTTTAAAGCGGTGTTCGTATTATTGTCATCAATGCATGTCCTTACCTGCGTGTTTTCTGAGGACAGCAAAGGCCGTCTTATGAGGGTTTTGTTGGGGAACATGACCTCAGCCACCACAGTATGATTTTCCCTTTATAATATATTTATATTCTCCAAATTCAAAGATCATTCAAAAGGCATCCGATTCGAGTCTCTTGGGGTCGCCTAAGCCACCAGTTTGATGTGGTACAGCCCGAACAACACAAAACTCTTTGGGGAAAGGTTAGAGAGATGTTGATATCACCTTCAGAAGATGGTGGATATGTTCAGAAATGAGTAGTTTCATATTCTGATGTTTTGTTTAATAAATGTTTCTATGAATTTTGTAATAATAGTTTTGGACTCACCTTCATAGCATATATGGTTTTCTGTGAGGAGTAAATTTGATGGTTTTTACATAGTAGAATACCTGATGCTTAGTAGAATTTCAACCAATGCTATTATTATTATTGATATTATAGAAGCTTGAACAAGTTCCTCAGCAACCCTGATGATATTTTTAGGGTCTTCCTCAGTTTCAACTGTTTGGTGGATGGGAATTAGCCTTTTTGGTAACCAGATATAGAAGCAATATATTCCTATTTGGGGTTTTGTAATTATAATTAATTAATGTCTGTTTTCTTCCTAGGGGTTGTTATATCAAAGTAACATGTATTGTACCTTGAAAAATGATAACATAATCTCAAGCTATCATTGAACAACTATTTGCTGAGTATAAATATTTGCAAAACAAAACTCACTGCCATCAAATCAATTCTGATTGCTAGGGACTCCCGTGAGCTTACGGGTGTGGAAAGCCCAGTCTTTCTCCCCAAGTATGCTACATAGAGCATATCATTTTGATAGGCCCTGTAGAGGGGACACAAGGAGCGACAGTGGAATAGTGGGTACACAATACACATGGGGCTGCTAACTCTTCAAACCCTTCTCCCCCACCCAGTTGCTCCATGGGAAAAAGCAGAGCCCACCTGATTCTGTAGAGCAGGCATCCTCGAACTATGGCCCGCAGACCACATGTGGCCTGCCAAGGACCTTTATCTGGCCACCGGGTGTTTTTGCCACTGCTCTGCTTGGCAGCCGACTCATTCCAGCCCACAGTGAACTTGTTCATAATTTTTTTTTTAAACTATGGTCTGGCCTTACAATGGTCTGAGGGACAGTGAACTGGCCTCCTGTTTAAAAAGTTTGAGGACCTCTGCTATAGAGATTTACACTCTTGGAAACCCCAGGGAGCAGTTGTACTCTGTCCTATAGAATTAAATCGATGCCAGTGGAACTTTGTGGTGGGGTTTGTAGGGCACACAAGAAATGATAGATTCTGCCTTTTGGGGCTTGCTCCTAGACATGGGAATGCATCATCACATGCACATGAAAAGACATGAAACCCATCAAGGCAGAAAACAGAGGTCAAATGAATAGGATAGATAATCATTATCGATAATTATTCGGGATTCCTCCACCCTCTCTCTACCTGCAAGGACAGGTACGTACCCCTGTACTACAGCTCAAATCCATCCTCTTCTTTCCATTTCTGCCATCACATCTCAAGTCCTTCCAAGACCTCACCAGCTTTCTTTGGACTTCCCTAACTGATCTCTGTTCTTCCACCGCTGCCCGTCTGTCATTCCTTCTCCACCTAGCTGACCAAGCCTTCTTTGGAAAACCCAAATCAGAAAGGTTAGGGTAGGGGGAAGAGGTGAGTAGGCTTTCAGAGATAGAGCAGCTTTTGTGAGGGAGTGTGTGTAGGAAAACAATTTCTGATAAATGTGGATGCAACTCCTGGCCTCAAATATCTATTTACCTATATGATTTCGGGCAGGTTATTCAATGTCTTCGAGTGACCTTAACCTGTAAAATGGAGGAAACAACCCCTGTTGTATAATGTTACTGCGGGGAACAGTTGAGTTTCCCATTAGGCCCTCTTGGGATGCCTATGATCGACTGCAGCCAGTCACACCAGCATTTAATTCAGCACCTCAGCTGAGGGTGTGCATGAAACCCATAGTGAGAACTCTGTACAAAGTTGGGTAAGAAAAACCCACTCAGCGGTACTGACTTGGATGAGTTGTCTCTGGGTAGAGGTGGGAGGTAGGAGTCTAGCACGTGAATTTTTCAAAAGCTTTCAGGGTATTCAGATGCACAGCTGTTGTCGGGAACCAGGCTTTTACTCGAAGGCATGCTAGAGTTTTCTCTAAACATGCTTTCTTTTTCAGGGAACTGTCTCATGTGCATTCAGGTCTCTCGAAACTCTCATGGAGATTCACAGAGCCAGGTCCAAGGCGCCTCCTCTTGGAGTATCTCTCTAGCTCAGTCTTTGGAGCTTAGCATCTGAACTTTGAAGCTACCGATCTCTCACCAATGGAGTGATCTTTGGGATTATTCTCATGGAATCTTTGTGCCAACTAAAAGTCACCATGCTGCCCTCTTTCCTCAGTCATGTCCGAGATGGAAGTCAGTCGGGTTCTTTTCTGGACTCACCTTCCTTTCATCTGTGCTAGCTCTGATCCAACGTTCACGGCAAGTTCCTGGACCTCTCTACTTCCCAGTGGTAGAATCCCAGCTTCAAATGATATCAACCTATACAAACCATCCCCATAAAAAATAAAACAAGACTGAGCCCCGGTGGCGTAAGTGGTGGAGTGCAGGACTGCAGGCCACAGGCTTGGCAGTTCAAATCCAGTGGCGGCTCTCAGGAGCAACACTGGGTAGCACCCACCACCACCAGAGGCAGGGATGCCCCCCCAAACAAAACAAACAAACAAACAAACAAACAAACAAAACCCCAAAACAGTCCCCTTATCCTCTTCCCTGAAGCACCCTCTACTTCCTTCTATGACTGAAACCTGGCTTAAACCGTAAGATGTTTTCGATATCCGCAATGACTGGGCAGTCTTATGAAACATTAACCCCTGTTTGGTTGGTTGCTCATGGATACACACACACACACACACACACACACTTCTTGGAATGTTTTGAGCCAATAAATATGTCTAATGGTTTGGTGCAGGGAAAACATGATGAGAGCCAAGGGGTTCTATGTCCAGTAAACATGTATGAAAATGGAACAAAAACGTGGTGGGTAAACATGAGACTGGAGAAGTAGAAAAGGCGGGAGGATTTGTGCAATGATCACCTTGTTGTGGTTTCCTGACTTCCTGAAACTTTGATCTTCACTGAGAAGAGACTTTTTTTTCACCCCAAAGCCAAGGGACTGAGGTAGGTTGAGCCGTTAGATCGATAAGATAATAGGGGCAAATTTGCCCTGGAAAACTTGGAAATAACTCTAGGGTTTTGTATAGACCAGGCATTCATGAGAGGGTTAAGATGACGGCAATGACATCCCACTGATCAATTCTGCATCAGAGACATTAGAAGAAGCCATTGATTTCTTAGGCTAAGAATGGATGATGGGAAAAGACTCTCGCATAGTCTTTATTTTCATCACAGCACTTCAGTCAATGGACTTCTGTTGGAAGCCCGACTGGGAGGGGTGCTGAATTTTCTTTGATTCATCCAGATTGAGATGGGGGAGAGTACTAAAAGAATCAACACGTGTGTGGAAAGTTATATTTTTCTTTCTGTACTTAAGCTAACTGGGACTATTGACCACATTTGGAATGCTGCTTCCCTTACATATTAAATGTATTGTGTTTTTGAAGAAAACTATGAGCCACCTCCAACCCTGATGTGTAATCTGAGAAATTTAGTGTGCTTTATGATGTCTTCTTGCCACCTCTAACACGCTCAGAAAGTATTGAAATGATTTGAAATATTTTATTTTCTTAACATTTTGGTAAATTTTCTTATATTTATTTTATATAAATAAATATATTTATTTATTTTTTGGGGGAGGGCATCACTGCCCTCTGGTGGTGGGAGTAGGAGGCTCAGCCTTTGCTCCTGTGGAGCTGGAATTGAACCTCCATCCCAGTGGGCTGCAGTCCCATGAACAACCACTACGCCACCGGGGCTCAGCCCTATTTATTTTATATTAGTAATAAAAACCTATACTAATAGTTGTAGCAAATTCTACAGTCAGGTTTGAATGATTATTTCAACTTATTTGTACATCTTGCTGATTTCATGGTTCAGTAGTGTTTCTTCTAAAACCTGTTCACCCCTTTCTTAGAAAATTTATTCTGATTCTTTTTGTTAGACTAAAGCTATTTATTTATTTGTTTTGCCTCTCAGACATCCATATGGATGAATATCTTTTTTAAAAATTCTAGACTATCTGAAAAGGTTTTCTTTTGCTCTCATGTGTACTGTGAGTCTAGAATGGTAAAAACCTAATTCTTCTTCTTCAGGTAATTTTCTGTAAAGATTCCATTTTCTTCTGGCACTCAATGTTCCAGAAAACAGACGGACAAACAAACAAAACCCCAAACCCTGTAGGACAGGGTAAGCTTCCCTTGTGAGTTTCTGAGACTGCAACTCGTTACAGGAATAGGAAGTGTGTTCTTTCTCCCAAGGAGGACCTGATGGCTTTGAACTGCTGACCTTCAGTTAGCAGCCCAGTGGGTTTCTACTATGCGCCAAGGACCCTTCAGAGTACCAGGGAAGACACTTAATGTCCATTTTGGTGATTCCAGACTTGTCTCCTGTGATGCAGCAGATTTTTTTTTCCTTTGAAAAGTACCTGGTATCAACTGGAAGTTTAGAAGATCAATAGTTTCTCCAATTACTAGCCTGGAAAAGCTCAGAGATTTAGTGTATATTTCATTTAATTGGCTGTCACTCGGGAATAGCGCCTGCAATGGCAGTATCATTTGATCAGGAGTTAATGGTATGAACCCAGATAATCAAAGGTGCCAGAAATTCTTAGCATTTAAAAGAAGCCTGAGGTGGATTAGTATGCAAACCCAGGGATTTGCTACCATGTAAATGACCTCATAATCTGGCTGTCTCCTGTGTGCACATCTTTGTCAATTTCACTGAAGTCAGATACACAGGTTTTCTGTCCTCTGGACCATGTATTATTTTATATAGTTGCAGAGGGGTTCCCCTGGTAGCCTGGTGGTTACATGTGGTGTGCTAACTGCAGGGTCAGCAGTTCAAGGCCACCAGGCTTT
>PVJH01014971.1:0-13515 GCA_004026705.1 Nesogale talazaci | reverse complement strand
AAATGCACAGGCTCTCTTAGGATTAAGCCTTCATTTCCAAAATGCTAACGATCGGGGTGAGAGCAGGGCCTGATAACGCATGCCGCCTTCCTTCCCGTTGCAGAGATCGACTGCGGCCCCCCGCCGGCAGTGCCGCATGCAGCCCTGGAGGGGAGCTCCGGCTCGAGGCTGGGCAGCGTGGCTCACTACGCGTGTCAGGAGGGTTTCCAGAGCCCTGGCGGGGCGGTCACCTCCGTGTGCACAGAGAGAGGCATCTGGACAGAGAGTGCTTTGGCCTGCACAGGTATGGACTCCATTGGGCCGGGCCCCTGTTCCCCCGGAGCAAGAGAACCAATGGGCCATAAAACCCATTTGCTGGGTCCTTTACCTGGGTGGGCACCTGGCTGTGTGTGTGTTGGCCAAATGGCTGAAGTGTTGAGAGTGGATTGGGAGAGCAGATTGGAGGACACCACTCTGCTGGGCTGATGGGGACATTCTGTGCCAGGAGCTGTTTTCTCAGGGGGGCAAGTCCAAAGTTTTGACTTAGCACCTGGAGACAGCCTTTCGGAGAACAGGTGGTTTCCTGAAAAGGGGTTTTGAAGTTTTCGTTCAAATTCTCGCAATGCCCTGGGTGTCTCTTTGAGCCTCTGCTTCCTCACCAATAAACTCAATCGCGTCCGTTCTGACTCATAACGAGTAGAACTCCCCCTGTGGGTTTCCGAGGCCATGCATTTTGATGGGAGCAGAAAGCGCCATCTTTCTGCTGAGGAGGGACTTGTGGATTCGAACTGTTGACTCTGTGATTAGCAGCTGGATGCACAACCTACGGCGCCACCAGAGCACCTCTCCCCATGTACTAAAGGTGGAACATAAAGTCTGTCTTTTCTACCTCAAAGGGCTGTAAGGGGGAATCGCATGAAATCATCTATAGGAGGAGGCTTTCAAAAAATTTTGGAATCATTTTATTGGGAGCTCTTACAGATATCATAACATTCCATCGTTCAATCACATCAAGTACTATTGTAAAATTGCTACCACCATCAGTTTGAAAACATTTTCTTTCAGCTTTCCTGGGGTGGGTGGGGGCATCTTGAAATGAATAAAAGAACAGTGCACATGTCAGGTTTTCCATTGAAATTGTTAATTTCCCTGGAAGAGGATTTCTCGTGAATTAGAAATATGCAAGCAAAAATAAATAAAAGAAATATGCACATCTGTGGACACAGTTTCATTTCACACTCTGACTTCCAGGAGACAGGGTGGGGAAAGCTAGAATTCTTACCATGCGTTTTAGGCGGTGGAGGGGGAGGGGGACACGTGGCTGTCCTGTGGCCCCCAGGTGATTCTGGAAGTGTATTTGTAGATGTTGACTTGCCTGGTGGTTTATCTCGGAAGAGTGAGATGCAAAGGCCTGAGACTTGGTAGCAGGGTGGCATAGAGGGGCAAGAACTTTGTTCTTAGCAACCCAAGTTGTCTGTGGGAAAAGCTGGCCAGAGTAAGCAAAGCATCCCGACTTCTGATGCTCATTTGTCCAGGTATAAGTCCACCTCCTCAGAAGAAAGGTCTGGTGATCTCTGGTTCTGAATAAACAAACAAACAAACCATGGAAAAGCCGGCTGCTTTGAGTCAGAGATGATGTCATGGCTGTTGGGGTTGGCTTGTATCTGTTTGGTTCTGCCGTTTTGAAATTTACAAGGCAATAAGGAAACAGGCCCCTTTCCAAGGGAAATGGACACACATCATCTTACAAGGCTTTACAGACAAAATCAGATGTTTGGGGGACCTCTGGAGTCCTTGCACAAAACATTCGTAGAGTAGATGGGGGACAGGCCTGCTGCTGTGGCCCTGCCAGTGTCCTGAAATCAGCTGTGACCACCACAGATGCAAGAAGTTGGTCATAGGTTAGGGACAGGTTGAACTGCCTGAGAACTCAGGGATCTGGGTCAACCTTCTCTTAGAGGTTTTGTCCAGAACTTGCCCAGTTGGCATAAAGAACCAAAGACAAGCTTATCCTGAAAAGCTGAGGGAACTGAGAACAGCTAATAACCACAGTGGGCCAGACGGATGGTCCCAAACTTCAAACTCACTGCCGTCCGGTCACAGAGTTTCGGAGACAGTCACTGTTTACTGGAATAGAAAACCCATTCTTTCTCCCAAAGAACTGCCGATGCTTTCCAACTCCTAGCCATGCAGATGGCAGCCTGGCTCCTCGCCACCGTACTGCCAGGGCTCCTAGGCGGATCGAGGGTCACGTACTCCCCTTAGTGCCTCTTAAATAGCACCTCCAGTAATGGGTTGGGTCCATGAGGCGAGTCTGGCCCAATATGGTATTAGCTCTTCTCCATTTCCTCCACTATGAACCTCCGGAAGAAGCCCTCTGGGTGGGGGTGAAGTCGTGGCTGAGTCATTAAGCTGTTAACTGCAGGGTCAGTGATTCCAATCCATCATCTGCTCTAAGGGAGAAAGAGGAGGCTTCCTGTTCCTGTCCAGCTTTATAGCGTTGGAACCCCACAGGGGCAGTTGGATAAGATGGCTCTGCGTTGGAATCCGCTGGAAGTCAGTGAGAAGTGGATTCCACGTTCTCCGTTAGGGAAAGTGAGGCAGCTGCGGGCATGCTGCCCTCAAAGTTCGGGCAAATCCTCCTGGCGCAGAGCGCTCCTAGCAATGGCTGGACCCTCCGCTGTGTGTGTCGTTGCGCAAGCTGCTCAGAATTCATGGGGCACAGGGATTAGTCATGCTAGGAAAAACCAGTGGATCTGCATGGGGCATCGTAAGCTATTCATTAGCTGATGCTTGTTGAGGACTTTGAAGAACAGACAGGTTATGTAACTGCTCATTCGAATGACCGTCCTCTGCCTCTCACAGTCTGCGGCTCCAGCGGCAGCTTTTTGCCTGGGTTTGGGGCGTGGGCTTTGATCGAAGGGGAGAAGAGGCATTCTCTTTGAGAGCAGGGGTCTTCCAGTGAGGAGGCCTGTGTGCGTCCTCACAGGCACACAGCTAAATTCAATTTCCGCAGATCCAGGGGTGATTTACATGCTGATTAAATCGTGGGGCAGGGCTGATGCGCTCTGGGGGCGGGGTGGTCCGGGAGCCCTCGGGAAATGCAGTCCGAGAGGCAGCTTGATGTCTCTGGCTCAGTTGCATTACTTAAAAAAAAAAAAAAAATCCCCTTTCCTGTTTTCCACCCATTTGCCCCTCCTCCTCCATTGCTGCCTGTTCTTCGAATCCCTTCTGCTGTCTGTTTTACTGGTTTACCCCACGTCCCACACCTGATTGGTTAGTGCCGAGCCCCACTTTCCTGGGGCTCCAGGAGTTAGCAGCAGTCTGGGGGGGGGGGGCGGCTGCTTCCTGGGATGAAGGCACAGCTTGTTTTGTGTTTAATGGCTGCCGAACTCCAGCAAGGTGATGGAGTCGTGCCCCCGCCCCTTTTCACTTGAAGGCCAGTTTGGACTGGAAATTCCAGACAGCTGGGAATTAGGCAACTGCTTTTGTGTCTGGAAAAACCCCAGGTGGAAGCTCGGTGTTGTTTAGTGAGTCATTTACCTCAAGATCAAAGAGGCCGATTCATTCTTGATAAGCCAGTCGCTGGCTTTCATTCGGCACAGGTCCGTGGGCTTTTTATGTTTCATGTCTGAGTTAATAATTAGAAGGTTGACTTGCAGCAAGCCCTTAGGAGGGTGGCATCCCCACTGACACACTGCTGATCTGCCAGGGTCCCTCCTGTGCCCCCCAGCCGCATCTAGGCACTTCTCCAAATGTCTCCAGGTCTCCTGTGAGCCTTTGCCAGGTCTGGTGTGATGTTGACCTTCTCCAGTTCAGGGCTGGCCAGCGTAGCCACGCACAGTTAGAAAGAGAAGAAAGATGGAAGGCATACATAGATCCCTCTACGTGGATGGCCAAAGAGCCCTGGTGGCAGACCTGCAAGGTCACTAGTTAGAATCCGGCAGCTATTCCACCGTGGACAGACGAGGCTATCGACGCCTGTAAAGATATAGTATCGTCGGGGCTGAGCCCCGGTGGCGTAGTGGTTGTGCGCAGGACTGCGGCCCACTGGGTCGGAGGTTCAATTCCAGCAGTGGGGCTGGGCCTCCTACTCCCACCGCCGGAGAGCAGTGATGCCCCCCCCCCCCAAAAAAAAAAAAAAGATATAGTATCGTCTTGGAAACCCACAAGGACAGTTCTGCCCTGTCCTAGGTCACGATGTCTTGTATAGACTTGATGGCAGGGAGGTTTTTTTTTTATTTTTTTATTTTATTTTATTTTTTATTTTTTGGCAGGGAGGTTTTTTGTTTTTAAATGTAGACAGCCACATTGGGCCACACATCTGTTTCTGCATGTATAGAGCCGCCACTTACCGAGCAGTCCGTTTGGATGTTTCCATGGCATAGATGAGTCATCTGAGCCCCATAAAGATTAATAAGGCCCTTCAGAAAGTAGCAAAGGGCAGAGCAAGGATCTGGACTCAAATCTGTACGTCCTGAAGACGTAGCATACCACCACTGTTCCTCAAGTTTGCGCTATTTCTTTCCAAGGGACTTCTACTCTGAGTACCACCCACACTATTACTTACTGAGGAGCCCTGGTGGCACTGAGGGTGAGGCGCGGGGCTGCAAGTGCAGACTGGCCTTTGTGCTCCAGGGAGGAGGAGGAGGAAGAGGAGGCTGCTCTCCTGAAGATGAGCACCCTCAGAAAACCTCTAGACCGAGACGCGATCGCGATGAGTGGGCATCGACTCGGTGGCGCTGAGTTTGTTTGGATTGCTCATTGAATGCCTCCTTGAAAACTGCTTATATTTTAACTTGCCGTTTAGAATGAGATTTTTCCATCTAGGAAAATTTGTAGTAGATGGCAGATTGAGAATTTGATGAATGAGGAGTATTTTTCCCCTCATATACATTAAACAAACAAACAAACAAACGTCTCCCTGTCCCTGAGTGGAGGCTGACGACTGGTGAGGCTGTAGGACAACGCAGAACCAGCCCGGGACTTCCTGAGACGGGACTGTTGACGAGAGGAGGGAGTCCCGTCCTTCTCCTGAGGACCACCTTCTCCCAACCTTGTGGTCAGCTGCCCAACTCAGCCATGACGCCGCCAAGAAGCAGATGAAATGTGCTTGCCTACCGCTCAAAGAATGCTAAAAACATAAATAAATAAAATAACAATGCGACACTATGCAATTCATTTTAGGAAAGCGCTCCTTTAAAAGTTGTACGATTGCTACCTATTTTATGCGACTCTAGGACTTGAAAAACAGAGACGTATCAGAACTCCAATAGCCACACCTACATCTAGTCCAAGTGCTATGGTGGAAGGACCGACCCTGCTTTCAGCAAGGCTGCCGTTACTGAAACACATTTCCTTTGGGGCCTCTGTGAGGGACTGGAAGGCCTGGTGGCCAATGGATGACCAGCTGGATTTCGAACTGCAAGGTCAGCAGGTTGAAACCACCAGACTCCCCGGAAGGCACACTAGCCTTTCTGCACCCATAAAGAAGTACAGTCTTGGAAACTCACAGAGACAGTTTGAGTGCGTCAGGGAATTGCCTTGGCCAGTTGGCAGTGAAGCTCAGTATGTGCTTTGGAGGGAGTTTATTGTTTTTTAAAATCCTAGGCTGGTTTTTCTGACTAGAAATTGCTTGAGTTTGACCTTCTAGGTCACCTGAATGAATTCTGTATGACTTCCTCTGTAAATTCATGCAGCAATTGGTTTACTTAATTTACACATTACAACTTGAACGTGGGCTTTCGTGCCCAACAGGTCATACACAATCGGTTCCATCTCATTCTGTCCACTCCCCACAATGTTATCACTTCTCCTGTTTCCTGTGTTCTCTTTCTGGTCCTCCTGTACTAACCCTTCTGGGCTATGGCCGTGGGCAAATGCTGCTGACTTTTTGATCTTAAATACTTGATTATTGTAGGGTGTACCTCACTCATATTTTTGTCCGCCTTGTAAGTCTGCCTACTGTTTGGCTGAAAGCTGAGCTGAGGGTAGGGGGTTTACATTCAGACTTGAAAGTTGACTTGGGCGTAGGCTTGTGGGTGCTACCGATCTCTAGCCTACCAGAAAGTCTCTTCTCGTGATTTTCAGGTTTGTTTTTCATTTTTCCTTCCACTCTACCCAGGGTCTTTTCATATGACCCCTTTCAGAGCTGTTGGTAGTGATCGTGGGGGACCATCCAGTTCTTTTGGTTTCAGGATTGTAGAGTACCTTGAACTCATTGTTTCCATGTGTCTTTTATTTGGGGCCTTAATTCTTCCGTCTTGATGGTGAGGGACCAACAGTTGCATCTTTGATGGCCACTCATGAGTCCTTAAGACCTCATTCAATACCCACACAGCAGGCTGAGACCTGGTGGCGTAGTGGTTGTGTGCAGGACTGCGGCCCACTGGGATGGAGGTTCAATTCCAGCTCCACAGGGGCAAAGGATGGGCTTCCTACTCCCACCACCAGGGCAGTGATGCCCTAAAAAAAAAAATACCCACACAGCAGGACGTCCAGCCTTGCGTGTCTGAATTGTTAGGATAATTGACTTTGGCCTCCCCTGAGACTGTAGTTTTGATGCTTGTGAAGGTGCTGGGTTATGCCTAAGAACTTTTTCATCCAGTTGTCCCTTATATGCTCGACCACATTCATAGATATATTTGCAACAAGGGTGAGTACCTATCTATAAATATGTACCCATCTATCTGACCTATATATATTTGTGAGTGTATTCCCACTGTCCCTCCCATACCTCTTCAGCTTGTATGCCTTGGCAACCATCCAGATTGCCACTATTGCAAATCTGTAGATAACATGTGGCTCTGTTACCTTCCGTCCTTACACTTCTGCCAGTGGCTTCTCCTGCCCCCTTCATGTGTTGCCAGCCTCCCTCCCTCTTGTCTCCGGTTGCCTTCCCTTTCACCCCACCAAACACTTGTCTGCTTTCTAGCCAGGGACTTTGGTATGGCCTTTTGCTGTTTTCAAAAACAAAGATAGACACCCTCTTCTTACAGCATGGAACTTGGGAAAGAGGATAGCTCACAATCCCCCCTCCTTTAGTCCCTTCTCAGTCCCACTGAAGAAGCAGCCCCTTTCACCCCCTTTCACCCTAGTTCCTATTGAGCTCATTCACGGCCCACAATTGGTTACACATAGGGTGTTGTTTCAGTGTAAACGTCCAAAGTCAATTGACAAATGTTTTCAGTTATCGGTACTACTGGAACAAGGGCTGAGCTTTCTGGGAGAGCCCTCTTAAAAGGACACGTTGATGTCGGTGTTCCATTTCTGAAAGGCTTACAAAGCCTTCTTTCCACCAGATTTATTGACCCCTGGAAGGGAAAACAGCTCACGTTGGGAGACTTCCTTGGGATGAAACTGCTAGCACCCCCGATCACTAGATGTGGACGAACTAAGCCCCTCTCTTTGATTTTTTGTTTTGTTTTGTTTTTTGGGGGGCATCACTGCCTCTGGTGGTCATGGGTGCTACCCAGTGCTGCTCCTGAGAGCTGCCGCTGGATTTGAACCGCCAAGCCCTCAGCCCACAGTCCCGCACTCAACCACTTACGCCACCAGGGCTCAGCCCGCCCCTCTCTTTGAAATGCACCATGTTCTCAGCAATCGGAGTTCCATCTGTCGAGAAAGCGTGGCACAGGCTGGAGGCAGATGGCATCTTTGAGGTGTCATTTGCAGTTGTCATAGTGAAGGAGCCAAAAGGAAAGACAAGAAAGGAAGCCTTTATGTCTTTGTCTCCATGCTGATCTCTGCTGGTGCACACAGTGGCCCAGAATGAGAAGGAAATATGCTTTTCTGGCAAATGCAAATGCTGCAAGGGGATGAGGGGATGCTTGATTTTCCTTCTGGACTGGGACATCTGAAGAAGGAGAGGAGTCCGTGAGCTTTAAAGGGCAGCAGACAGGAAAGGGGCTGGGAATATTTGGGGGCATGTTCAATAAAAGACCAATGTCAACCCCACTTTGATGCTCCTCAAGGAGGCAAAGTGATCTAGGTTCTTTGCATGTCTTAGGGTTCCTGTGTCACAACTGGAGTCTTTCATTGCTTTTACGAGATGTGTTCTCTCGGATGGCATAGTGGCTATGCTTGGGGCTGCTAACCGCAGGGTCTACAGTTCAAAACCACCAGCTGCTCCTCGGGAAAAAGATGAGGCTTTATACTGCTGTCAAGAGTTGCAATCTCGAAAAGCCACAGAGTTCGACTCTGCCCTGCGGGTTCACTGTGAGTTGAGTGGGCACGGTGGCAGTGCGTTCTTTCTGAATGTTCCAGGAGGAAGTGTTGCCATAGAGACCAACCCAGGATGCTGTGGTCATAGGGGATCTTTTGGTCTTTCCCTCTCTGCCGCCATGTACTCTCATTGACAGTGGGCCTCGGCTGACTCCAGCCCGGGTGATGTGGGACCCAGAATCTGCTCGTGCTGCCAGGGAGGTGCTTGAGTAAAGACGAAACAGCTCACTGTCTGCCAGTGTCATGTGGAAGGCTCACTGCAGAAGAAATGAGTGCTCACGTCTAAGGCGTTTGAAGGCAAGCTCCTCTTCTGCTCGGAGACTATCTAGGGTCTTAACAAAGGGAAAGGAAGGAACAATGTCGAAGAGTCATTGTCTGAGAGGGAGACTTCTCTTTCCCCGTTTAGAAAAAAATCATTTTATTGGTAGGGAGGGGCTCTTACAATCTTATAGCAATCCATCATTCAATTGTATTAAGCACACTTACAGAACATAGGTTGCCATCAATATTTCCGAAGCATTTTCTTTCTACTTGAGCCCTTGGTATCAGCTCCTCTTTCCCCCTCTCCCTCCCACCCTCGTGAATCTTTGATCAATTATATATTATTATTACATTTCATATCTTAAAAAATTCATTTTATTGGGGGCTCATGCAACTCTTATCACAATCCCATACATACATACATACATACATTGTATTAAGCACACTTGTACATTTGTTGCCCTCATCATTCTCAAAACATTTTTAAAATCATTTTATTGGGGGTTCATATAACTCTTATCACAATCCATCCATCCATCCATTGTGTCAAGCACAGTTGAACATTTGTTGCCCTCATCATTCTCAAGACATTTGTTGTCTACTTGAGCCCTTGGTATCAGCTCCTCATTTTCCCCTCCCTCCCCCATGAACCCTTGATAGATTATAAATTATTATTATTTTGTCAAATCTTTCACTGTCCGACTTCATATCTCACACTGTTCATTGTCTCTCCCCACATTTCTGTTATTTGTCCCTCTGGCAGGGACAGGGGAGGGTCTTTCCCACTCTTGCTGAATGTCATGCCTTAGATTTCCCACAAAAGGGCACAGAATGCCTTTGTTTATTATGCAATCGGGACTAACGTCTCAGGAAGCAGAAAGGAAGCTCAAGATGAGTGACAAATCGAAGGAGAGGGAGCCAAGACCAGGACACTTTATCACACTCGTCTCCGTGATGGGCAACTGATGGCTCCATCTGTGCACTGTGGCCAGGGAAGCTTTTGAAACTGTGGCGTTGTAGGACTGCCCTTCACGAGAAAGCAAAAGGGTAAGCAATATATATCCACTAGTTCCTGTCCTCATGAGGTGGAAACTCCCCCACACTTCCACGCTGGCACATGGATGTCACAGCCAGGATGCTATAGAAGAGAAGATGAGGCAAAACCGGATGTTGTGTTTTCAGAACGGGCGAGGAGGCTGAGGGATTTTGGGGGAAAAAATCCCCCCAAAAGTGCCTGCCTCAGCCAAAAGACTTGCCTTTGCACCGTGGAATATTCCTGTTTGGTGCAATGTGAATTCATTGCCTTCCCCTGGGACAATGGCCTGGTGATGTCTGCCAGGGGTTTTGTTCTTTTCAAGGCTGTTGTAAAGGAAACTATTTTCTCAATTCTATTTTTGTATTGTTTACTTCTAGTATATGGAATACAACTGAAATTTTAAGTTTTGGGTAGCTTGGTTTTGTATCCTGTAACTTTGTTGAGTGTGTTCCTTAGCTCTTTGTGGTGGTCCTAGGATTTTCCACCCACAAGATCGTGTCATTTGCTAATAGAGATAGTTTTATATAATGTAGATGATTTAATTTTAGAGACATAAAAGCCACAACTGCCTTCTTTCCCATCTGATCATTGCCCCCCCCCCCCCCCGGGTAGTTAGCTGTGTTACTTCAGGGAATGAAGGCCAAATTCATTATGTAGAATAAGGAGATGCTGTCTTGGTGGTACAAATGGTTAATGTGCTCAGTGGCTACCCCACTGATTGAAAGTTCAAGCCCATCTAAAGGTGCCTCAGAAGAAAAGTCTGTTGAATGAAGTCTGAAAAACCAGTCTTTGAAAACCCTATGGAGGACACTTCTATTCTGACATGCAGAGGGTTGACCAAAAGTCAGAACCAACCCATTACTGGTTACTGGTCACCATTCAGAATATTTAATGAACTAAACAGCCCAAAGAAGGTATTGTCTTCCGGAGAGATCAGGATTACACAGCTTCAGTTAATAGAGGCCCAGACATGTTCACTAAGTGTATGGAGAATTTATTAAATTTACCAGAACAGTTTCTGAGGCACGGGTCTATCTTATAATAGGTGCCCTTCACTCCCCGATGAGGAAGAACAACGCCCCTTCAGCTGGCTGGTCCACCAAGGGTGAAGTTGGTCTTCCCTAGGCAGCTGCAGGAAAGACCAGAGGTCTGAGCTCTGAGCCCTCGCCCCATTCCGCCCGAGTGGAACACCACTGGCATCCAGTGGCTTGTCAGACTAATCACAGGCTGCATGCTCTCCCCACGTGTAAGCTGGCATTTCCCCCTTTTCTTCAAGCCAGAGACTAGGGCAGGCTCATCAATGAGAACCAGAATTTGGATCGGCCTGGGATAGTTTGGATCTAGATCGGAGCATGATTCATGCTCAGCAGAGAGCGTGGTCGCCGTTAGGATTTTTCTAAACGGCATTGAATGGACTCTCTCTGTATATTTTAGAAATAATAATGGAAATTAGTGATGTATCGGTGTTTAATAACACCTGCGTGAGATGGAGAATAAACCCAGGAGGAACGCTAGCCCGGATTGCATATGTGGTAAGTACAATCATCTTTTTTTTGTGTGTGTGTGTTTTGCTAGGATAAAAATGGGAGAATGAAATCCGGAAGCGCTTCTCAATCTAGTTGCTTCCCAAACCCGTCGCTGTTTCAGAGAGTGGAGGGTCTTTTAAGACAGCTGGATCCTTTGGTTAGTCTACATTTTGTCTTCAGTGTAGTTGTCATTTGACAGGGTGTGTGCGTGGGGGGGGGATTTATATTTGACATCATTTTCATTGCCTGTTTCCAAGCACTTCTGCCTCGCTCCCCCAGAGCAAACCGAGAAGCAGCTGCTGTCTCGGTGACAGTGGGCCAGTGAGAGCTGTGACGACCTCCATTGATGGCTAGCCATCAAGGTGTACAGGAGAGCGTGTCCACTCACGAGAGGCTTCAATGTGCGCTCTCCTCTTAGGGTTTAGGGGGCGCTGCGGGTGTGATCTTACACGTTGGCCTACTAGCTGCAAGGTCAGGAGATCGAAACCACCAGCCACTCCCGTCTGGGAAACCCTTAGGCACAGTCCTCCCCTGTCCCGTGGGGTCCCTCTGAGTCGCCATGGACCCAGCAGCAGTGAGTTTGGTTTGTTTAAGGTTTCCCTAGTGTTGGTGGACTCTGGGATGGTCAGACAGCTGACCAGAGGTTTGCCTCAGCAATCCGCCCTGGTTGAGCAGCGTGGGACCAAGTGCGAGAGCCGCTCATAGGACGCAGGAGGGGGAACAGCTTGATCTGCTGTTTCACCTGGCGTCACGGTGCATTCACATGTTTTCCCCCCTCGTCAAGATCTCCATTAAAGGGCAACGGTTGGACTCCATGGAATCAGTTCACCCGGAAAGAGTCAGCTTGGCCACCGAGAGCAGAACCCCGGAAGTGTGCCTCGACCTGCAGAGAGACACCAACTACACCGTGGCCATTGCCGCTGCCCCTCCCAGGCGCTCTGTGCCGGCCTCCATTGGATTCCAAACAGCTGGTAGGTGGAAGTGAAGTCTCAGTTCCTCCTAGAAAATGCTAAATACAGGATGGGGGGAAGTGTGTTTCAGAAGCACTTACACTTGCTTCTGAGATCAGTAGCCAGGGGGGTGTAATTGCTCTAGGAGTCAGAACCCATCCTGTTGATGACTTGCTGAATAGGCGCCAAGGCCAGGCTTCTCAGCTGGGTCCCCTGGTTGATGTGAAGGGAATCAAAAGGTGTGTCCAAGAGGAAGTGATGGTTGAAAATGCAGTGAGTTTGCACTAGAGCTCTCAAAGCCGTAGATGTGACTTTGCATTGTCAGGAAGCTCGGAAGTCATTTCTGATCCTGACTAGTGAGAGGGAGGGAGCCAGGAAAGCTGCTCCGGTGTGGAGGCATGGCATCCAGGATGGGAACTGACCCTGCCCTGCTGGGCTTGGGAAACCAAGCTGAGAGTGAGTGAGTGCATGGAGGACGTCACCCTAGGGTGCAGGAAGGTATCTGTTGAGTGAAAAGAGGAGTGAACTGGAGGAAATGTCAAGAACTAGGACTAAACCTCATCGCATACAGTTGTCGCATGACTCTCATACATTATAATAATTAAAAATTCTGCTTATGAGATATAGGAAGGAATTAAATAATTGGTGGTAAACCTTGAAAAGTCATTAGTGCCATTATTTTTGGAGAGCTGAGGTAGTTCTCAACTCATTTTGTTGTTGCTGTCGTCTGCTTAATACCCTCTCAGGTACTATTGCTCTGGATTTGGTCAAAATGATGGAAAAGTCAGCCTATCTTAACAATGTAACCATAGCATCAAAAACCAGCAGCAACTATGAAGTTGCACAAATCAGGTCTATGGGTACACACACACACACACACACACACACGTGCACACAGCTGCACACATGCATTTGGGTAGGTAAAAACGTATTGCTATAGTTATTTCAACTGATACAAGGATACACTTATTCCAAACAAAAAATATATTAGACATGTCTCTGGGACCAAAGGATTGATACGCATACATTCTTACTTGTTTCAATCTCCTTAGGATCCTTGAAAAGAAGGAATATATATACTTTATGCCTTAGAAAAAGAGATTTTGTGGTCAGAGCTAAGATCAACTTTTTAACAAAACTCAAGAGGACATCTTCCAAAATATTGAAGCTTTAGAACAAATATATGGGAAGGCGGCCCTGCATAGAACAAAATTTCTTAGATGAATCAGGCATTTTAGGGAAGGTTGGAAGACCTAAAAAATGAGCCCAGATTTATTTTTTTTATCTTTTGTTTGTTGGTTTGTTTGTTTGGGGGGGGGGGCGTCACTTCTCTCTGGTGGTGGGAGTAGGAGGCCCAGCTCCACTGTTGGAATTGAACCTCCATCCCAGTGGGCCGCAGTCCCATGCACAGCCACTACGCCACTAAAATTTAACACCCTAGCGGAGTTCTGGTGGCGCAGTGGTTTTGTGTGGGACTGCAGCTCACAAGGTTGGCGGTTCAAATCCAGCAGCAGCTCTCCAGGAGCAAGGCTGGGCTTCC
>PVJH01014970.1:0-55171 GCA_004026705.1 Nesogale talazaci | reverse complement strand
TGACTCCACAGAGTCCGCTTGGACTTTTGTGTGAGCCCGGGCGAGTATGAGATGGGAATGGCTGGGAGAGCACAGTGTGCCACGTTCACCCACGTCTGTTGTCGGCCTCTTCCTTGCGGCCCTACTCGGGTCCCGGAACCAAAATTGCCCAGCGATTGGGGCTGCCTCATTTGGGGCTCACCCACGGTGGCAGAAGCGTTCAAGCCAGGATGCTCCCTGATGCATGGGACTGGCTCCTCGATTTTTCCCCCCGCCACTTGCCCAGTGACCTCGTGTATGCTACGCACCTTCAGTCTAGGGGGAGATGGAATCCAGGGGCAGCTCGAGGACTCAGCCTGCAGTCACCGAGTTGCCTCGCGTGGCTCTTCCTTAGTGTAGAACACAATTTTATTCCGACCCTGATGACCGAGTGCTCAATACCGGTCCCCTAGGCCAAACCTTATCTGGGAGCGGCCTTTCAGGCTTCTGATTCCCTTTGTCCATGCGGACCTTACCCAGCTCGCAGTTCTTCTGAAGAGGAAGCCATCCTCTCACATGACAAATGTGAATTACCAAGCTACCTTGGTCAGGGTGCCGTCTGGTCATTGAGAACATGGGGGGGTTCGTGGGGATGAAGTTTGGTGGGGGAGCGTCAGGAAACCTGTGGCCCTGCAATGAAGACCAAGGTTCCTCTCCCTAACAATGGGGTGAACCCTTTCACCTGGGTGGCGGGTCCAGTCTGACCAATTAGAAATGTGCTGGTTTATTTTGGATGCATTTTGATGGGCGTGCAAAGAAACCAGTGAGACTACAAAGCCTCCTCTTCCCTCCTGGTGCCCGCTGAATGGCCAAGCCCCCACAGGCCTTTATTTTTTGTACCCCGTAGCAACGTTTCTTCGGTACCCCCATCTGTTTTCAAAAATTGAGGTGCGAAGGACAAAGCCCATGCTGAAACGACATGGACCGTGGCCTGTTGGCAGGCACACATATTCATGTAATTGCTGTCCTTCACTTTGAAACCAGACATTCGACTGCCCCACAAGTGGACTTCAAACATGTTCGATGGGCAACACTGCCATTCTGTTAAGAAATGATTGAGGGGGAAACTCAATTTGGATTTTTTTGCAGTTGTTTCTTGGGCAGTTTCCTGTTGGGAGGTTTGGTGTTCCCCTGCACTTCCACCTGCATTGACAGGACCTGGGCCTGCTTGATAGCTTTGAGTAGTGAGAAATCACTGGGATGTGGGCCTTAGGTGGGATGTGCCTTTTTCTCAATTGTCTTTGTCTCTTATCTGGCCGCATGATCATCAAGAGAGTGTTTCCCTCCGGGCTTCCCATGCAGCTGAAGCGTTGCATGGAACTTCTTGGAGCAGGCAGTCCTTTGATGTCAGATAACAGCTTGCTCGTGCTCTAGGGCTGTTCTGTTTCCTGGGTCTTGAACCCAAAAAGTCCGGTCATAGGGACCTAGCTCTTAGGTATGGTCCCAGGCAGGTGGCAAGACGGGGGGCAAGAAGGCTCCCCTTGTTTTTGCCCTAGTCTTTGGATTCCCTTGCCCAGGAGCCCCGTGACTCTTTGCACACTGTGCGCAAGTTGTTCCTGCCATGCACAGAGGTTAGACTGAGCCTGGGAGTATGAAGACTGTACCAGCAGACAGAGGGATATGCCCTGCTTCGCGTGACTCTTTGACACCCTGGAATATTGTGCTCTTCAGGCAGGCCTGGCGCAGATTCAACCACCCTCGCGTGTCACTCGGGACAGGGCACCCAGCGCCACAGGCTGAGGTCGCGTTGGGTGCTGAAGTCCATATTGGGCAGTCTTGTCCCTGGCGCTTTTATGTTGAGTCCTTTGCTGCTAGCCCATGAAGCTGCATTTCAAGAGGAACCCATCCTCCAAATTGGCCTGGTTGGTCACCTTACCAGCTGGGTGCGGCAGCCACACCCAGTTCCAGGGAGCAGGCTAACGACACCTCAACCTTTGAGCTTTGAAGCCCACACCTTTGAACCCCTCTATTTTACTCATCCTCCACCCCCTTTCTGATTTCACAGAGTCCGCTTGGAGATTTGTGTGAGCCCTGGTGACTATGAGATGGGACAGGCTGGGAGGGCACAATGTGCCACGTTCACCCACGCCTGTTGTTTGCCTCTTCCGTACTGCCCTATTTGGGTCCTCTAACTGAAATTACCCAGTGATTTTGGTTGGTTCATTCTTTTCCTCTCCATGGCGCCTGACGCTCTCAATGCAGGAAGCTCCATGATGCTTGGGCCTTCCTCTTGGGTTTTCTCGTGCCAGTTACCCATTGGCCTTGTACCTCGTGTGTGCAGGCTGTACCCACCTTCAGTCAGAGGGCAGCGTGACTGAACCTGGAGCAGCTAGATGATTGCACCTTCAGTCAGTGAGAATCCTCGCATGGCTGTTTTACATCGTGTAACACACTATTCTTCAGAAGTTGTTGATCCTTAGTTCAGCATTCATACCTTCCGACAAACTATGTTTGAGAGAGTGCTTTATTTCTTTTGATTCCTTTCCCCATGCTTACCTGGCCTGTTTTATGTGTGCTCTTTAGACACTTTAATACTTAGCTGTGAATTTCCCTAGCTTAGAATTTTCGCCCTTAGCTATGTATACCTGCATGTTTATTCAGATGTGGCCCCAAGCCCACAGGTTAATCCTTGAGGGTAGCTTGAAGCCCATATTTGTGCATTGCTGTCCTCTTCGGCTTTCCTGACTGTGTAGCTTTGCCCCATTAATGGTGTTTTTTCTGGAGTGTCTATGCTTTCTGTTGTCCCAAATTAGCCACAGTAAACGAAATTTGGGCCTTGCATGGCCACAGCCGTGGGGGGCCCCTCAATATCTGGCCACTCTAACGTACATATTGTCAGTTATGTCACTGCCTGAAGGGGCCTCTGTTTTGGTGAACCTCTATCTTAGAAGGAGTGCTCCAGTATCCTCCCTCTGACTGGAATCTTCCCCTTCTTGCTTGCTGTCTCTGAAAATCCAGAACTCCTGCCATGTTTCCATTTATATTATTTCTTTTAGACAAATGGTATCCTTCTTAATTAAAATGAGTGATCAAAAGTGGCCCCTGCCTTATTTATGACTGAGCTGATTGCCATACTCCATATGAATGGGAGAGTTTAGATAAGAAAATATTTATTTTGACTGTTTTAAGAATTGCCTTTAGCAAAAAGAGTGAGAACGCTGGTACTCATTAAGAATGTGAAAAAAAAAGTCACGATTGTACATGGTGGAAGTATTGTGTTGCTTTGTTATTCTGTGTATATTTTCAATCACAAATAAAATGGAAAATATTTAAAATATGTTCTTATAAAACAAAAGCAATCAAAATAAAATTGTGTGTAGCATCTGGCTGTACTAGAATTATACTGATTTCTTCCAACTACTGTTATTTATGTAATGAGTGATGGGAATCATTCTTGGCAACTCTGAATAAAGTGATTTTGTAAGTCCACTTCCATCAGCCATTAAATTGTATCTGCTAAGTTGTCATAGGAAATGCCTGCAATGAATGTTTCGAAAATGTGATCCCCACCAATGCCTTTAGTACTCCAGAAATTTTCTTTTGAAAAGATTTCTAGAGAGAGAGCGTTTGGAAGACTGAAGACAAAAATTAGCCTTATTGCTCTTTTGAAATTTGATAAAACAGTTTCCCTCCTGAGCCGGAAAAAAATCCCGATCCATGAAGGAACTTTCCTCCCTAGCACTGAACTTTAAAGTGAGCCTGTGACAACCTGACATGCTTGATAGGCGGCCACCTGGATCCATTTGTGTAATATAAGTGGGAGAAACACCATAACAGAGTGATGAATTGAGTATCGCCACTGGCTCTCGTGGTCCTTGTTCATAGGGACAAGAGTGGAGACAGGAGCAGGTTGGCTAATTGTAAATTTAAAGATCTATTCAAAACCTTAGCCTATGACGTAACCTAGCCCAAGGAGGCTAGGGTTGGTGAGAACCTTTGACGGACTTGTAGTCAAGAGGCAAGACACCCCTGTCAAGCAACAAGCCTATATGAAGCTAAGCAATGTGACCCACATTTGAGTTGACCAAAACCTGATCAGATGAGGATAATATTTTTGATCCTGTGAGTCGGTGCATATAGGTCTTAATTTTATGGATGGCCTTTCCTGATTTGAGTTTGTTAGGAATGCAGATTCACAGGTTCCAACTGTAAAGAAGAATCTTTACATTAAAGAACAGGCTTGTCTAATTGGCACACTAGTTTAATATAAAAAAAATTATAGAAATTGGATATCCAAAATGAGGGGAGTTAAAGGCATGAAGTGGTTGGCTTATAAGCTTTCATGAATTGGGGAAGATGTTGGTAAGATCGTATAGGATTCAGGATTTAGCGTTCCTGCAATTGTTAGCCATAGAATGTTTTTTTCTGTTCATTTATAGAATATTACGTTTAAATGTTCCTGGAACATACCCAGTTTCATGCATTTTATTTTTACTCTGTTAAGCACAAACGTGATTTTATTATGCACAACGAAAGAGTTGTGTAAAAGTGTCAAATTGACAAAGGATGGTCTGTGGTAGTTACATAATTTTATGTTAGCTAGAAGATATATAAAAGCGTAGAGGTGGTTTCCCATCTGTCAACCAGTTCATAGTCTCATGGTGCCTCTTTGTGGGTGTGGCCTTTTCATAAAGAGAACCCAGAGACCTCCCTCTTTTTCTGCCTTCATAGTCCTCCTTGGTGCCCCTGAGAACTGCTGGAGTGCTACTATGTTTCTACCAATATTGGATGCATATGTGTTTGCACCCACTATCCTGAGATGTCCCTGCATTCTGCATAATTGCATGTGACTGCCTGAGCTTGAAGAGGGTCTTAAGGACTTAAGTTGGACTAGGCTGGGATGTTCTCTTTATATGTATTTATATAATTCTTGATATAAAACTCTTTTTTAAACATGTGAGTGTTGCTGTATTTATTTCTCTAGTTAGCCCACTCTTTCATAACCTTCGCTTAGTGTTTCCATTGCAAGATATGAATTTGAGTGACATTTAAAGTGCCTGCGTTCAATTCCAGAGTACTTTTACTTTGTGAACCACATCACACCCTTTGTTTCCTTTGGTTCACTGTCTGCTTGCAGAGAATAAGCACCATCAGATGAGCACAGTACAGATCTCTCCCTCATGTGACCGAAACTAAGACCAGAAGCACTGTGTGAAAGAGGCTATGGGATCATGAGCTTAATGACTGAGGATTGGAGAGAACTAGCTTTTCTGATGCCTTGTGAAGTGCCCTAATTAAGTCCTGTATCTGTGACTATGGTCTTTGAGTTCTGCGTGGCCATTGCAACACACTATTGCACCCAGCAAAGATGTAGGGTTCTATGATAGAAACTGTTGGTGTCAGGCTAAGTTCAGAAGGGTGGATCCTGGAAGCTGTCTGACTACTGCCCCGTGGAAATAGAGGAACCAGAGTCCATCAGCTAAGCCCTTCACATCATTTAAAAAGAGCACCAATTTTGAATTTACTCAATACCTTGAAACCAGTGACACTAGAAGCAAATTACCATGGAGTATAAGGGAGAATAGAGGACAGATAACCTCCACTCTCCTATCCAGTCAGATCCACAGTCAACTCCATAAGTCAATCATTTATTTGGCTATGTCTACAGAAAGGTTTTGCAATGTAAAGTAGACTCTGCTTAAACTAAGTTTATTATATTACAAACAAATTACTCAAGGTGTATAAGGAACAGTTAGCAGACCTATACATGCCTACAAACAGCATAGCACAGTGCCTGGTACATTGACATCACTCCAATAACTAAGCAGGAGTATCATTATGGTGAAGCATATCAAAATGCAAATATACAACGAACGTATATTTTCCATTTCTTAATCTGAATTGTAATTTTAGATTCATAGCAGTGACCTGATTACTTCATTAGGATCATTATCACAAGGATATTTGGAAGCCTGTTATCATATGATTTAATTTGCCGTCAATCAAAAAATGTTTTCATTTTAATACAACCAAAGATAGAAATTTGATTTCTCAAAATGCCAGCAAGAAGAAGAGGGGCAAAAAGTTACTGGTGGTTTTTAAATACTGTATATAGCTAGGTTACGTTTTGAACCCATTTGAATGTGTGTGTATATATGTATATGTGTGTATATGTGTATATATATACATACTAAAAATATTCATCGCCAATGAGTTCTTACTGGCTGATAACGACCCCCTGTAGTTTTCTGAGACTGAACCGAATTTTGGGAGTAGAAAACCTTGTCTGTCATACACACGCACACACACACACACACACACACACCAGCATATACATATTTAATTTCCTATGTTTCTTGCAAAGTAACATGTCAAAAAGAAAATTTAAGGTTTTGACAATATAGTGTACATGCTGTAGACAATTCGAGCTTTTAATATTTGTGACATGGCTTGGAGTTCTATAATGTGGCTTCTGATTCAAGACTTGGTGAGATTAACAAATTGCAGAAGCGCTCTTACATTAAATAACACCCTACTTGCAACTAGTAGTTGAAATTAGTGGATTTGTACATCAATTTAGCTTTAGTCATTAGGTTTTATTATTCGAGTATGTCATATTTGTTGTACTTATTTAGAAATAATGAATCACATTATTTATATACAGCATGGTATGGCATAATATATTATTTCAAGGGTGAGTTCTGATGTCCTTATTTCCCAAGGCCAATTTCATTAGCATGAAATCAGAACCAAATTTTATATAATAATTATTCAGTAGTTAGTGATGCATGAAAAGTTCATGTTTATAACTAGAATTTGGTAGTGCCTTGATAGATAGTGGTTGGTTATTTTAGTATTAAGTAATGAATCAATTGACCACAGGACACATTAGACTAAATAATGCTGGAGGTTCAAGTGGAGCAATGCCTAGACACAAAATAGCAACTCAGAGTTCAGATAATTTTAATAGGTTACAGCTTCAGATTTCAAGGTAAATTCACTCCGTTGTGGCCTTTTAAGGTAACAAATACCAGCTAAAGTATGAATACTTTCTATATATACATGTTCATTTACTAGGAACTATTGAGAATCACAGAGGAAGAATTCATATGTGGTTATGGTAGAGTAACTAGTAATAAAACTGCCCTCCTGTTATGAGCTACTAGAAAAATAGAAAAAGTTGATGGACAACAAACAGTGCAGGATCCATGAGAGAAGTAAAATAATGGGGTAAGCCTTTCAGAAGCCCCAGAAGAACTTACCAGACAGACTATAGGAATCATAAAAGGAGCCCTAGTGTGCTACATGCTCTGCCACAAATGTCAAGGTCAGCAGTTCCAAGCCACCCTTCTCCACCAGAGAAATACGAAGCCTTCTGCTCTACTAAGATTTATAGTCTGGAAAACCCACGAGGGCAGTTCTCCAAATCTTCTGGATCGTTGTGAGTCAGAATCTACTCAGTGGCAGTGGATTTTGATTTTGAGTTGAGTTACAATTGGTGAGATGATGGTGAGTTGGGGTTCTTTTGCAGGACTTTGGCTAAGTGATTCTAAACTGCACAGTGCATTTACTGGGCTTAGAAACATGTAAAAGGCCAAAGGGGCTGGCATGTTCTTTGTAATCAGCTTGATGGTAACTGAGTTTGTTTGGGCATGGTACCAGAGCAGAGTGAGTTGTACACTGACAGAGTCACAGCAATCTCAATAAAGGTTTTCTTGGGTGTATGACTGACTAAGAAGCACCCTCCTCAAGAGCTGAGACTAGAGGGCCCAGCAAAGCACTGATGTCAGCTGCCCAGCTATGATAAGACCTGGCAACTTTCCCCAATTGGACAACAGGCCCTGGGCATCGGGCAGGGTCAGAGTTGACTTAAAGTAGTCTCATTGAGCACTCTGGGAATTGGGGAGGACCTCAGAAAGTGAAGGACATTGTAAGTGAAAGGCTATAACTAACCCTAGAATTTAAAAAAAAAAAAACCTAACCTAGACCCATCGTAATAAAGTATAGAGAAAAGCCTCAGCCAGAAAACACCGATACACAACCACAACTGCCTGCTCACATGAAACATTCTTTTATGGAAAGCAAGAAAGATCTAGTTGCTCAATCACTTAATGTCTAACGTGATGAACAAGTATTAGGCATTCGTTGTAACAGGACAACATGACTCTTAGTTTAAAAGACCCAGAATTGGCAGGATAAATTAACCCAGAATGTAAACATAAAGGAGCCCCAGTGCTGCTGTCCGGTCAGCCTTGGGTTGTATACTGTAAGGTCAGTGGCTGAAACCCATGAGTTACTTCTCCAGAGAAAGATGCTCCCATAAAGTTAGGTAGTCTCAGAAACCCTCCAGAAGATCACTGAAAGTCAGAATCTACACCTGGACAGTGGGTTTGGATATTTTAATAGAAGCATGCTTAAGGAGTTAAAGAAAATATGAATATATGGAAGAGAAATAAAAACTACAAGAAGAATAGGATTGACCTAAGAATTACATTATCCTACATTATCTGCTTTTTTTTTCCACCGAAGCTACATCCATTCCATCAGTTCTTAGCCCACTTGTCCTTGACTTGTCAGTAATAAGGAAAAGCAAAATGAGGCATTCTAGCTAACTTGATCATTTTTGCCTCAACTGGTCATCATCTTAAGTGAGTTCTTTATACTAGAGATTATAATAGCTTATTAAATACATAAGATAGCTGCTGATATTACTTAAGAGAACTGGAAAAGGATGAAACATAATTTGTTGTTATTGTTAGAGTCTATCAAGTTCTGACTCAAAGCAAACAGATGACCTACAGAATGAAATCCTGTCTGGTCCCTGGGCCATCATCACATTGTTATATTTGAACCCAGTGTGCACCCACTGTGTCAATCCCTCCTCAGGGTCTTCCTCTGGTTCGATGACCTTGTAGTTTTCAGAGCACGACACACGGGATTTCTGAAATAGAATGCAATCTCTATGTATGAATGTTCCAACGGAGTGTAATCATCAAATACCATTCAGAGTCAATATCTTAAAGGACATAAGCTGCACCACATACTTGAAAGTTAAATCTGAGTCTGATTAAAGGATGTTTCTCCTTAATTCCCTTTCAATTTCCCTTTCAAAAAAATGTGCATACCTGCTCTAAATTTGACAGGGATAATTTACTATATTTTCTCAAGCAATTTCTGGATGTTCCAAAGATGTATCAGTAACCATCATATGCTCCCATAATTAACGCCTGGGTTGAGTCAGCATACAGAAAGTGTGGCCTTTGGATGGCAACTCTTGGCTGAATTCCTAATGTTCCGTTTCAATTTCTGATGGGGTGATGAAGTGGAAAGCTTGTACAATATAATTTTCCCATATGTTTCTTTGGGGAGTTTTGAAAGAGGATCAACAGCTTACAATTACCAGATGAAATATTTCAGGTTTTCAGAGGAAGGTCAAAGCGAATGTTTTCTGAAAGTCTACCTGAGATATCTGCCTCCATGCCAAATAGGCCCAAGTAGAGTGGTAGTAATAGTTATCCGGACTGCAGTAGTACAGTGCACAATATGCAAAACCACAATATTCATAAACATGCTACATGCCTGTGGCAGTCACCTAATCTGGTGGCATTTTGAGGATTGAAAGTATAGGGGTGGAGACTAGCCTGTACTACCTGCAGATATCCAATAAGACCTCTGTGTGGGTGTGGCTTCTGAGAATTCTGGAAAATGTGGTCATTCCTTCTTGGAGGCAGGAGACACTATCCCTCTCAGTTCACTTCCTGGGAGACATTGCAGCTGACAAGACACATGGCAGCATGCTGACAGACCCTGAGCCCTGGAAACTGGAGGAGCCACAGGGAGAGCCAGTGCTGAGATGCTTCTGCCACCACTGGATACTCAAGATTCTGCCACCACTGGCCTGTGATTATCCTCGTGCCATTGCATATGCTTTATGAGTCTGAAGAGAACCTATAGATTGGTATTAGACATATGGGCTAACATCAGACTTATGACCTTGAACTGGACTGGGTTGGAATATTTTCTTGATGTACAATTGCTCTTATATATAAACCTTTTAGACACATAAGAGTTTCTATGAATGTTTCTCTAGTCTACCCGGACTAACACAATGCCCAATATTAAGAACTGACACACTTGTAATAACCCCTCCCTCCCAAGGTCAGGATGATGCCAATGCTTTAAAAGTAAATCTTCTACCCTAAAGCTCAAAATATAATGAGATTCTACTTATGAATGTAGCAATCACTCCTCCCCAGGAACTACCTATAAATAATCACTGATGCAGCAATCTTAATACTTCCCAAATAAACTCATTTAGGTAAAATTCATTTAGGTAGAATGACAAGTCAGTGGTTAACACCAAACACAACCCTTTGTCATCAAGTTGATATCAACTCTTAGTAAGAGAGCCACTTGACCGAGCCATCTTGCCAAAAGTAGATTGCCACCACCTGCTGGCAGATCAGCTGGTGGAAGTGAACTGCCGAACTGTCCTATTGAAGCTTAGTCCTTTCACTACTGCACCACCAGGATTCCTTAGTATTTCAGATTTATGCAGCCTTGCTAATTAATGTTGCTATAAAGTGAGCCTTAAGACAGTTGTTTCTAAATGTTTGGAATTAGTTTGCCAACAGCATTGTTAAAATTATTTTACTTGGTGTGAAAATATATACCACAGAACATTCATTAGTTTATCAATTCCTATATGTACAAGTCAGTGACATTGATTACTCTGTTCTGCAACCTCTGCATAGTGGTGACAATTTGAGCTGCAATGAGCATGGTTGGTAGTTTGAAACTACCAACTTATCGGGAGGAAGCCTGGGTTTTCTCCCCCATAAATAGTTACAGTCTCAAACCCACAAGGGGGTCGCTGAGAGTCAGCATGAACTCAATGGTCTTGTTGTTGGCAACCACTGTTACTATGTTTTTCTGAATTATTCCACCACCATTGAAATAATAAACTCAATACCCCCTAAGCAAAAAGCACTATTTTAATAATGACAATAATGTATGTACACATTTTTGGGGTGAAAATTGGTTAACTAACCATATGATCAAATACTACATTTTATGAAGTATGAGGACATTATTTAAAGTACTAAGTCAGGATAAAGAAAATGAAAGAATATTCCACACCATTGCTTAAAACCAAAGACATCTTTCCTTTTAATATATATATATTATAATAATATATATAGTCTTCTATAAACTGCTAATCTGTGACATCTGGTATTTGAAGTTGGCAAGTTTTGTTGTTCTATAATTATAGGAAGCTGGTCCAGAATATAAATTAATAATTAGTCCAGTTCAGCTACACATAATTCTAATGTTTGCATAAATATGCTTCTGATTCAATCACATATCTATGTTTTCTATTAGGTTATACTAGTTGTAATCCTAATTTTAGCATACATGTATTTCTCATCACATATACTTCCGAGTTAAAGATTGGTATAGAACATGCTTTATTATTATGTCGGCATTTGCCTTTTTCAGACATATGCCTCTATTAACTTAAAAAAACAAAAACAACCTGAAAAGACCTTCTGAATACAGGGTATGGTTTTGTTACTCCCTATAAAGGGCTTTGCAAGATGTGATCCGGATTAATTTGCTCTGATTTTGAGTATGAACATTTCCAATTTACAGAGAATACCCAACTACCACTTAGATGCTACAACTGTGTGCTTTAGCACATATAATAAGTACCCACCCCCTAAATGGTAGCTTAAGAGGGAAATTTCACAGTTGAGCATATACATCTTCAGGGAATTGTGCCATGGGTTGTGATAAAGGCATATACCCATAGAGCTTCTAAGGTTATTGAAGAAATCAAAGTATTTCCATCACTCGGGAGAGAGTACCTGTATGTGCCTATTCCTCAGAGTCAATGCATATTCCGGATTTTCTCCTGATCATTGTGTTTTTTGGGGGGCTTAGCCTAATGTCTCTACTGACAGTTTCTCCACACTTGACAAGCCTACTTTTCCTGCTGGGCTAGATTATGCACTTTGATACTAAAAAGAAAATGAGATGAGATATGATAAACATCCTCGACTTCACGTGACACATGTAGAAACCAAGTCCATGGCTTATAGTTGATGCTGAACTCAGTGATCTCCCGTCCCCTCCCATGTTACAGTTTAGAACTGAGCATCTCAGGATTTTCTTGGCTGTCATCTTTATAAAGAAGCAAACCACCAGACTTGTCTTTCACAGGATCATTCAAAAACAAAAGCAAAACGCACTACCATCGAATCCATTCCAACTGCTAGCCACCCTAGATAGGGCTTCCGAGGCTGCTCATGTTATTTTCTCCCTTGGACTTCCCAGTGGGTTGGAACCACTGACATTTTGGTAGCCACTCAATGAGTAACCCTGAGCCAGGGTGGGTGTTGTTACTAACAGGAAGATTAGCCCTGGGAAGCCATCAGCCACTCCAAAGGAGCAAGATGAAGTTGTCTAGTTGCCTAAAGAAACCCACAGGAACAGTTCTACCCTGTCCTGTAGGGTCACAATGAGTGAGGTTTATCTCATCAGTAAATTCTTTTTAATAAAAAGATTATGAGGAACCCACTATGTCACCAGGTCTCCTGCATCACCATTCCAAACTCGAACTCACTGCCATCAAATTGATGATTCATCCCAATTAGGACGGGGGAGAACTGTCTCTGTGGGTTTTAGAAATTAACTCTTTAAGGGAGTAGGAAGCCTCATCTGGCCCCAGCGCATGGCCTGATGGTTTCAAATGCAGACCTTGTTTTTCTGCAAACCAGGTAGATAAGCCACCACACCACCAGGGCACCAGGCCTCCTCTGAGATCACCAAAGTCACTGTCACCGAGTCAATGCTGACTCGGTGTTTCTAAGACTGCCTGGTGACACAAGTAGAAAGTCCCGTCTCTCTCCTGGCCTCCTAGTTTGGTTCAAATGACCAACCTCTCCGATAGCAGCGGTGAGTGACAAACCGTTCTTGGCTGTAATCTTTCTAAAGAACTAAATTGCCAGGGATTTTAAACACTGACAACATCATCATAGCCAAAGTTCATCACTCTTTGACTTCAAACATCCTTTCTTGTTGGACCTCCAACTTGGCATGCCTCAAACTCTACGGCACTCCCCGTAGATCCCATCTATTCTGGAGTCCTGTGGAACTTTCTCTTACTTCCTGAATGCGCTGTAAAAAGTCTGTTCTTTTCTAGGATTCCTGGTGGTGTAGTTGGTCTGCAGTTTAAAACCACCAATCTCTTGTGGGGAAAAGATGAGACTTTCTGCTCATTATTTTGGGTCCAGTACTAGTACTTACAACATTTAGTAGTGGTGATGTGGGCTATCTGATCATAACACAGAAAACATGCAAATGCAGCAAAATGACAGACTTGAATCACATGTGCTGCCAATTTGGTGCAGGGAAGATGACCCCCCAGTCAGTGCCCGAACCTAGACAACTTTCGGCATCTATTTCTCAATGTAATAACATTTGTTTCCTGTCGAACTTACTAAGATGTTAACGAGTCACTTTCTCCCTTGGTTTAAAAGGGAAAGGTGTACATAAGTCTTGAGGAGAAGCACAACTTACAGGATTTAGACCTCAGAGACAGTGTTCTGCACTCACTACTTCGCTGTGCTGTGAAGAAAAAAATGAAAATAAACTTTTATTCCTATTCTAAATATTAGTTTCTATTATAGCCATTTGTGCCTTTTCTTAATTACCTATTTACATGCTAATTCTTCCTTACAAATTAAAGAAAATTGGAAAGCATCCCGCACACTTGAAGTGCAGTAGATTGCTTTTTAGAATATGTAATTGAGCTATTTCTTTCTAAGCAAGATAAAAAGGATTTTTTTAGAGATCATCATGAATTGGTTATATATAGAAACTCTTAAGATCAATCTAATATCTTGGAAATGTATCCTATATACATAATTCTGTATTTTCTTCTCTATTTATCTTGAACATTTTCTTCCTTTGTACTTACTATGTGCACTCCTCGCAGCAGCAACAGAGGGAACGATAGCTCTTTCTCCTCCTACTAACAAAACACTTGATTATTCTTGAAATGAAGCATTGTTTGTCGGCCTCGAGTCAGCCCCAACTCTTGGTGAACTTATCGAAAGCAGAAAGAAACTTTGCCTGATACCAGTATATGTCTTCCCTTGAAGTCTTAGGATATCTGTCAGTACATCCCACTGAGGGGTTCGCAAACCTCGACTTTGCCTTTCATGATGTCCTTTTCCAGTGATTGGTCTTTCCATCAGGAACTCTCCCCATTTCTGATGCTTGGTAGCATTCTGGTTGTGTTGTTTTTAAAACTTGATCTGGCTCTTCATAGTATATACAACATTCTGTACCAACACTACAGTTCATATATGACAGCACATTAGCCCAAGTTCATAATTACACTAAATCAGGACGGAGACCGCTGGAGTCTGAGAGGCTCAATATAGCAAAACCTTATTTGTCGCTTAAACATTGAACCCATACAATTTAGAGGAGGCTGTAAACTTTATAGCCACTACAGGCTCACACTGCTGCCAGTGCCAGGGAACTGTTGCTGCCATCTTTCAAAATGAGGGGCAGAGGTGAATTGTGCACTGGATTGAAAAATTCCTCTTAGTGCAAAGCCAGATGGCTTCTCTTGATCCATAATTGGTTAAAACAAGTCACATGGCCATACACAATTTTAAAGTGCAGCCCAAATGACCACTTCAGCATTCTTGGCAAATAGTATAAAACTGGTCTTGTGAAAGCCTAGATCCGTTGTTGTTGTTGTTGTTGTTGTTGTCGTCGTCGCCATCATAGACTTGTAGGTGCAATTCAATTTACATTACTACCAAAAACTGTACTGCATGTCTTTGTACTGAGGGAGAATTTCTTTGAGCTATCTTATTACGACAAGTTAGATCTATCAGTCATCGTTCATCCCTTCTTTGTCTTGCATTTCCTCACCAACTGATGAAGGGTGGCTAGTGGAGCAGTAGCAATGGATTGTCAGTATCACTGAGACGCAAAAACTTTGGACATGGTTTGCTGCTTTTATTTCAATGAGATGCAAGGTCCATCCATTAAAGCCACCTTGGTGCTTTGGTGTCTTGGGCTTTTTTTTCTGCAGTCTTGAAGACTGGGTAGCTCAGTGGACTCACCCTCTCCACTTAAGCCTGATAGATTTTTGGTTCCTTCCTCCATCCACACATTTTTGAAGACTGATCCTAAGATTTCACCTCTGGGAGAAAAGACCAGGTGTTGTCATCAAATCTATTAGCATGTAATGTGCCCCTTTTGTAGACTACACATTCAGTCACTAAAACACAGGCACACAGAAGCCCAGTTCCTCTCAAGTAGACCCCAAGGCAGAGTGACTGCATGTATTGTTAATGTAGATCATCCAAGAATGGTCTTGAACCTCCAACCTTTCCATTAGCAGCTGACAAACTGCTTGCGCCACCCAGGAACTGTATACAGTAACTCCTGGTGTTTCTTTTAGAGGTCTTGTTTTTTTCTTTGTTACATAATTCATCTTTGGAACTTGTGGTAGGTAGTGATGACTGACCGGTAAAAGTAGGTGTGTTGATTAGGGTAAACTAGAGAAACAAATCCACAGAAACTCAATTAATCTGATATGTGTCTATGGGCCAGATTGGCACAATAGGCCTTAACTATCTCAGTAGGTTTTTCGGCACTCCTGACAGACAAAAAGGCAGTTCTAGTTTTTTTGTTTTGTTTGTTTTTTTAGGGGGGCATCATTGCCCTATGGTGGTGGAAGTAAGAGGCCGGCCCAGCCTTTGCTCCTGTGAAGCTGCTGCTGGAATTGAACCTCCATCCCAGTGGGCCGCAGTCCCGTGCACAACCACTACACCACCGGAGCTCAGCCAACAGTTCTTGGTTTATAGATACATTTTTACCATTATTGAACACAGATTTTTAAATAAAAAAATATTTTAGTGATAATTGGATATTATCAAATGTCAGAAAAACTATCAAGTTATAGAAAAGGAACTTTTATAGGACACAGAAGAGTAAGGTTCAAATTATAGAAAAGCAACTTTTATAGGACACAGAAGAGTAAGGTTAAATCTTCTAACAGAACTAAAGTTCTAGGTAAGCCACATTCATTCATAGAACAAGCATTTATTTATAAAATGTGTGTCAGGCCCTGTAAAATGATGAAACCACAAAGTCAAGTCAAGGACATACCATGCTTTTAGGAAATCCACAGTGCATCATTTGTGGGACTAGGCACCAAGTCAGATCATGACAATTTAAAATAAATGCAATGTTATAAATACTTACTGATTCTTGAGAAATGGAAATGTATACTAATAATAACGTGCAATGAAAGTTTCAAGAAAAGATAATGGCTCATTTGAATCTGAAATTAGAAGTTAGAAAGGTCAGATGGTGATAGGTTTGAAGGGCATTTTAGGACCTAAATAGAAGCAAAACTAGTATGACTTTTACCAAAGCACCATAAAAAAATGAAACATAAGTTAGGGAGAGGCCAGTAGACATAAGAACTGAATCATTGCATGCAATATATGTCTTCCTAAATTAAAAAAAATATTATCTCACAAGTTAGACTGCAATAAGGAAAGCATGTCTTCATTGAATTGAATAGTGGATATTCCATTTGAAGCTGTGGCATTTGCTGATTACTGAAGAGTGACTTGAGTATTATCAGTATATAGATGATGATGAACAGCAGGTAGCTTACCTGGAAAAATTATAGAAATAAAAAAACAGTGAGCAAAAGATAAAACCAGGGATTTTGGAATATCTAGAGTCCATTTGTTCCAACTATAAGGCAAAATTAACTAATGCTTCACTGCAGAATCAACTGACTACTATTCTGAAAAATCTGGAGAGAAGTACAAACTCAAATTCACTGTCATCACACCCATTACGATTCAAATGGACCATGGAGTATAGGGCGGGACTATCCCTGTGAGCTTCCAAGACTGTAAATATTTATTGGAGTAAAAAAACCTCACTTTTCTCCCGTGAAGTGGCTGATGGTTTCAAACTTCTCACCATGCTGTTAGCTGCCCAAGTCACAACCTACTGCACCACCAGGATAGGGTGCTATTAAGGCTAGAATGGTAGGGATAAGGAGAAGAGAGAGTGCGTGACATAAACTACTCAAACGAGCGAGGAAATGATAGCCAATGGCTTTCAATCAAGAAGTGTTTCCATGTCATTTAATCTTTCAAACATCGTGGCAAGCTAGTTAGAGTCGGGGCATGGTTTTGTTTGATTGTTTTGCTTTGACTTTGAACAGCAGACTTTTACCCAGTGAGTCTCGTTGCTACAGTGGTTAAGCTGCTGAAAGAACAAACCTATGAGTCACTCCACAGGATAGAGATGTGACAATCAGCTTCTCTGTTACAGCTCCGGGAACCGATGGGGAAGTTCTACTCAGACCTGAAATATTCTTGATCATTATTCCATAAAAGATACCTCTACCCTATTATAATTAGCCCTGATTTTGAGATAAAACCTATGTAGATAATAAGATAATAATTAAATTATTTGTAGAATAGTTGTGAGAATCAAGGTTGATGTACATAAAACACCCAGCATAATATTCAAAAACTAACTTTACAATTGTTGGCATGCATCATCGTAAATCAGTAAATGTACAACTCAAATGAAAGTTATTTTTCATCCAGGAGTACAGCTCTAAGGAAGAGAGACATTATTGCCTGGCCATTAACAGAATGCTAAATTGTCTTGCCTTCATTAGCGCCACAAAATCTAATTTGAGATAGGATTTTAAGCTTAAAATAATGATATCTTGGTGTCAGATTTATTGTAATATGCAATTTTAGGATTGCGCATTTTTAAATTATACATCTAAATTACACCATCTCAAAATATACTCTGAAACACTCATATATTCATAGATAAAGGAAAATAAATGTCTCAAAAGTATAAATATGGAAAGAATGAAATCACTGAAGTGAAGATCTCTTCACATGATAGTTTTCTATAATATAAATTAAAATTTTGACATAACTGGGCTTTAGAAGTCTAAGTAAACATTCAGCTATAAGCTGCTTGTAAAGAAATGGGGAAAATAAAATAGGAGGATTTATTTTGTTTCCTAATCATCTATAATATCTGTTAACATTTTTGAATTTGGACTAATATTGAAGTATAACTTGGAGTAAAATGAGGAAAATTTGCTTAAACACCTATACTATATGTTGCACCATGTTTGGTTTAGAAGAATAAATATGGTCCTGACCAGTGGACTGCTCACAACCTACTGGGAGAGAGATGACAGAAAATCAATAACTTCAAGCACCATGAGAAGAAATTACAATAATTGCACAGATGAATGCATGCTATATTCTAATGGAAGAAATGAGAAGAGGCTTAATAAATGAAGCAGCATTTTGTGCTAAATAATTTTATTGGGGACTCATACAGCTCCCATCACAATCCATGCATCCATTCATTGTATTCAAAGCACATTTATACACTTGTTGCCAACATAATTCTCAAAACAGTTGCTTTCCACGTAAGCCCCTGATATCAGTTCCTCATATTTCCCCCCTCCCCATTCTGCACACTCCTAGGAACTCTCGATAATTTATAAATTTGTATTCTTTTATCATATCCTACACTGTCCAATGTCTCCCTTCACCCTGTTGTCCGTATCCCAGGGAGGAGGCCATAGGTAGATCCTTATAATTGGTTCCCCCTTTCTACTCCACCTTCCCTCCATCCTCTCGGTATCGCCACTCTCATCACTGGTTCTGAAGGGATCATCTGTCCTGAATTCCCAACTGAAAGGGTTTTGTACTTGAGCTTATATGTTTTCAAAAGGAGAGAACATGTGACATATTTTCTCTTTAACACTTTCAAGAGGTCTCGTGAGCAATGATCACAAGGTACAATAGAGGTGAACAAAAATGGTCAGCTGAGCCCTGGTGGCACAGTGGTTGTGTGAGGGACTGCAGTCCAAAGGGTTGATGGTTCAAATCTAGCAGTAGCTCTCCAAGAGCAAGGCTCGGCTTCCTACTCCTACCAGGACAGTGATGTGGGGGAAAAAAGAAAACAAAAAAAAGAAAAATGATCACCAGCATCAGAAAAATTCTATTATAAGCAATAAACATGCCCATACCTATGTCTCCATATACATTATTTTATTAGATATAGGTATAAATATTGTATTCTCTTGTTTTCACCTGAGCTTCCCTGGAACACCGCCCCCAGCCATTGCCCTGAACTCTTAATTCGTGTATTTTCTTAAATCCCAACCTCATCCCTAAAAGGTTTTTCTTTTGCTTTTATTTTTTTACTTGTTTATATGTTTTTCTGGACATTGGTTATGTTTTTGTTGTTGTCATTGTTTTGTTTTCTTTTATTGCTTCATCTTGCTATGTCTTTTTTTGTACATATTATTATCTCTGCAATTCTATCTATATAAGATAGGCTGGATAAGCAGTATGGAGGAGAAAACAACGGGACTGATGGTTCCAGGGAAACATGGGAGATGGGGTGGTGGGGGAAATGAGGTGGTGTTATCTATCCCATGGATAAGGACACAACAACTGATCCAAAATGAATGACAAGGTGGATGCAAGAGGCCTGATAGGGATTGATAAAGAATAATGTAATAGAAATTACTGAAACCCAAATGAAGGAGCAGCATGATAATGGGACAGGGGAAAGTAAAAGGAAATAGAGGAAAGAACTGGGAAGCAAAGGACATTTATAGAGTTTTAAATACGGGGATGTACATAGGTAAATATATTTATATATAATGGTGGGAAAATCTACATGCATATACTTATAGGTATGTATTAAGACACAGATGGGCATTGGACCTCCACTCAAGTACTTCCTCAATGCAAGAACACTTTGTTCTATTAAATTGGCATTCCTTGATGCTCACCTTCCCAACGCAGTCAATGAAGGCAGATGTGTGCATAAGCAAAAGTTATGAAGAAAGCTGATGGTGCCTGACTGTCAAAGATATAGCATCTGGGGTCTTCGAGGCTTGAAAATAAACAAGTGACCACCTAACTCAGAAGCAACCAAGTCCCCATGGAAGAAGCAAGCCAGTCTGTATCATGATGTCATCTATCGTTCCAGTTGTGTGGAATTTGGGGGTTCTTTACATTGACTTAGCATCCATACTGATAGCTATAATCCTTGGTCTTCATCAGCAAGTGCATCAGCTCCTGCTCACTTTCAGCAAGTTGTGTCAGCTGCATATCACAGGCTATTAATAAATCTTCCTCTAATCCTGATGCCATGCTCTTCTTCATATAGTCCAGCTTCTCTGATGTCTTGCTCAGCATGCATATCGAGTAATATGGTAAAACGATGCAATCTTGGCAAACAGCTTTCTTGATTCCAAACCATTTGGCTCACTCAATATCCCTTTATTCTGTTGGAACAAATGCATCTTCGTCCATGTACAGGTTCTTCATGAGCACAATGAAGTGTTCTGGATTTCCATTCTTTGAAATATATATATATATATATATATATATTTCAAAGAATATATATATATATATATATCCTCACAGTCAAATGCTTTAAGTGCTTTTACATATTCAAGAAAAAAACAAGTGGACATCCTTCTGGTGCAATATATTTTAAGTCAAGATCCATCTGACATAAGATGGCTTTGAGAATGAACTGGTTAAAACAAATAAACAAATTGGCTATGAGTTCATTCTGACCCATAGTGAATCTTCACTTCTGAATGGAACTTTACCATAAGGTTTTAGAGGCTGTAACTCTTTAAGGAAGCAGCCTGCCAAAACTTTTTCCCATCGAGTAATTGGAAGGTTCAAACTACACCCTTCTGGGTTGAGAGTTGAGCACTTAACCACTAGGCCACCAGGACTCATTAGGAAGAAGTAGGTGTAACTAAATACATTCATTATTATTATTTAAGATATGCACAACAAAAATAATCTGGAAGGAAAGGTACTATGCTACACACTTTATATATGCTGCTTCATGTGAAAAAATATAAATAAATTTCTGATACACCAAATAAGTTGTTCTGGGAATCAATGTATTTATTATTGCCAATTTCTGAATAAATAACTGGAAATTGCAAAATTGTTTGGTCTGACAAACTGAGATTTTCAAAACATGATTGGTGCCTGTAAACCAAATCTCAATTTGACTGGAATATTCCATTTTGCTATCTGTGTGTGGGCTTACTAACAAGAATCATCTTTCTTTTTAAAAGATTAGGTCAAATAAAATCTATTGTTAAACAGATTGATACAAAACTCTTGTGAGCAATCTTTTTTTGTTTGTTTTTTTGGGGACATCACTGCCCTTTGGTGGTGGGAGTAGGAGGCCCAGCCTTTACGCCTGTGGAGCTGGACTTGAACCTCCATCCCAGTGGGCCGCAGTCCCGCGCACAACCACTATGTCCCCGGGGCTCAGCCTGAGCCATCTATTTTTATAGAATCTGCAAACTTCAAAATGCACAAATTGTCCTTATCCTTCACAGGGTGGTAGATACTACCTGTTGTCTTAATTGCCACATTGATACTCTGTACTACACTGTGTACTACAGGGTAGTACCTGACAAGCAACGCTTTTCAAACCCATTTCATAATGACTGGGAGACCATTTTCTATGAGTCTCTTGCATTGCTACACAATTTGCAAGCAGGGAGCTAACCGCCTTTTTTTTTTATAGATTCTGATTTCAATGATATCTATGTAGCAAATGTCTTGAAAGATTAAAACTCAAAGCTGCTCCAAGAGGGCTCTATATCCTTATAAAAATAACTTGAATATAAAACTGATTGTACAGTACAGTTAGAGAAATTTTAATTGGAAAAATTATAAATTAAAATGTAATAATATACATCTTCAACAGCTTTTCAATAGCGATTTCAACTAGCTATTGTACTCCAGCTAAATTAAACTTCCTTTGTTCTTTTTACATTAAAATTTTACATATCTTTTATGTGTGATGCTAAAGTTTAATTTGTCAAAGTTGCATTTTATTTAGTGGTAAATGGAAGCAAAATGAATTTTAATTAAGAAGCCTAAGATGTGGTTTACGTCTTGACTTTCACATCCTAATCGAATCTCTCTTCAAAATTACCCCAATGTCTTTTGTAGTCTACTTTTATATCAAATTGGCAATTAAAAAAATACCCAACTACTCCTACCTCACATCATTGCAATGTGGATTAATTAAAATGAAATACAGGCAGACCCCAGATTGTCAACTCAGACGTAGCCCATAGATAGGAACCGTAATTCGCGTATATACCGTGGCTCTACTTTTGGCACTACTTTTGGTTCAACAAATTGATACCACTTTGTGACAGACATCAAAACATTATTATTATTGTTATTACAGCATGATTATGTTAGAGATGCTTTAGTATATAGAGAAGTATGTCTTTAATATATTTTAAATAATTTTATTGGGAGCTTGTACAATACTTATCATAATCCATCCATCCATCCATCCATTGTGTATAACGTATTAGTACAATTATTGCCCTCATCATTCTCAAAACATGTGCTTTATACTTGAGCCCTTGGTATCAGCTCCTCTTTTTTCCCCTCTCCCCGCGATCTCCTCCTTTGTCTTTAATATTTTTAATGCATATAAAGGTATTCTGTACACTAAATGCTAAAACAAACATCTGACTAACTGACATTAGATAATAACTGTACCTAACTGTTCTGAGTCATTTACAAAATCAACTTAAATACAAAGTTAGAAACAAAGCTTGTTCATAATCCAGGGACTGCCTATGAATGACATAGTTTCCAAATTATACATTTCTCTATAAAAAGAAACAACTATTGCTATCGGGCTGAACCCCGGTGGCATAGTGGTTGTGCGCGGGACTGCGGCCCACTGGGACGGAGGTCCAATTCCAGCAGTGGGGCTGGGCCTCCTACTCCCACCACCGGAGAGCAGTGATGCACCCTCCTCCCAAAAAAAACCAAATAACAACAACAAAAAAAAACTATTGCTATCTTGCCTTGTTATAAAATAATTTGAAGCAGCATAGAATCAAAATGGAACTTCTATTAAATCCCTTTTGATGCCCTACCCAACTCTACCACTAGCAATTATGAGCAAGGAGAAATATTGGGTGAAATATTAAACATATATATGTATGTGTGGCAGTCACTTAATCTGGTGTCAATTTGAGGATTAAGACTGTAGGGGTAGAGTCTAGTCAGTTAATCTGGAGATAGCTAATGAGACCTCTGTGTGGGTGTGTCAGAGAGGGTTCTCTAGAGAAATAAAACCAGGACTCTAGTAATTCTCTTTATATATTTATATAGAAAGAAGAGTATATAAGATAAGAAAGAAACAGTTAAGTAATCTATAAAGCAGTACAAATTGCTCAGTACAACTCACTTGCGTGAGGCAGCTAGAAGGCTGGCAGTCCTTCAAGTCTTGGGGGCCGCTGAGTAGTCCTCTGTAGAGCAATTCAAGCTATCTGGTCACAGGCAGCAAACAGCAGAGCAGGTCGCCAACAGTCAGCCAGATGACAGAGTCCAACCGTCTCCAGCTCAAGAGATGTATATCCCAGGAGCGTGACGAAGTAGGGCTTGAAGGAACCTCAACTCCCAGCTCCACAGTCCACATTAGGTGTCCCATGGGTAGTGTTGCTTGGAGATCGAGGCACAGGATGAACAAGGAAGCTCTCTGGTCCGAAGATCCAGAAGCAAGAGAAAGGGCGGGACTCGCTGAGCCCTTCCTATCTCTGCCCTTCAGTTCATCCCGTGTGTTCATTGGCTGTGCCGTCACAGCAGACCCAACCAATCTTCTGTGGCCATGTTGGCATAACAAACCTGCCCATCACAATGGGCATAGTTTTCTCCTGAGAAGTCTGGGATATGAGGTCATTCCTTCTTGGAGGCAGAGACACAATCTCTCTCAGTTCACATCCTTGGAGATTTTATACTGACAACACTCCCTGGGAGACATTGCAGCTAACAAGACACATGACAGCATGCTGATAGACCCTGAGGCCTGGAAACTGAAGGAGCCATGGGGAGACCCCTGCCAGTGCTGAGATGCTTCTATTGCCACTGGATACACAAGACTCTGTACCCACTGACCTGTGATTGTCCTGGTGTCATTGCATGTGCTTCATTAGTCTGAAAAGGACTTTATAGATTGGTATCAGATATATGGGCTAAGATCAGACTTATGGCCTTGGACTGCACTGGGGTTGGGATGTTTTCTCGCTGTACAGTTGCTCTTGTATATAAAGCTCTTTCTTATACACATAAGAGTTTCTATGAATTTGTTTCTCTAATCTACACAGGCTAACACAGCATGTTTTCACCATTTTAAACCAATCTCAAAGTAAATGAGGAGTTACTCTCAAATTATCAATAAGGGTAAGGGAATAAAATATAATAACAAAGGAATCCTCATATGTCAAAAAGGTTTAAACAATTAGTTTTCGCTTCTGAAGATAGAACTATACAATACATGGCTTCATAATCATGAGATTTTTTTTGATACAGACTACATCATAGATGACACCAAGGAATATTATAAGTGAAATACTCCTGATTCCAAAGATTATATACTAGACTTGATTCCAGAAGCCCATGCTGGTTACAATCCAGTAGACTATTCTATGCAGGCTCACACAGGAAGGAGAGGAAGACTGGCAAAGCAAAGACAAGATCAGAAGTTCCAGGTTTCCCTTTATTTCTCTCCATTTTCCTTTTATGTCTGCTGTAAAGGGTAATGAAGTCATAAGCAACATGGAACTACAAAGGGCAACAAGCAGATAAAAGTCTCCTCTCAAAAACAAAGCCAAACAAACCCTTTTAGAACAGAGTAGAACTTCCCCATAGGACTCCCAAGGCTGTACAATTCTTACAGAATGAGCATCTTTTTTTCTGCAGAGCAACTGCTGCCTGTTGACTAGCAGCCAAGTAGCTAACAACTGCACCATCAGAGCTCCTTAGATATGTGTATAGGTCTGTATATGTGTACATGTGTGTGACATATATATAGGCATCTTCATATGTATATGCCTATCACAGCATACATGTATTCATATATCTAATGAAGCCCACAAAATTATGTATACTTTTTAGACATCCAAACACGTGTAGGATTATCTTTGAAGAATTATCTTTGAAGAATTAGGACCAAAGTCATGTGGGACATGTTGGTTAATTGGCATGATATAGTTCATAAATTGATATTCTGGGGGGGGTTAAAATTTATATTGTAGACTCCTGATAGTTACACATATTGGGCTGCATGCCAGAAGGTTAGCAGTTGAAAACCACCAACTGTTCCTTAGGAGAGAGATAGGGTCCTCTATAAAGAATTGCACTCTCAGAAACCTATAGGAACATTTCTACCCTACCATGCAGGGTTGCTCAGTCTATATGGGCTCGATGGCAGTGAGTCTCAGAGAAGCAAAGTAATGTTCTGCATCACGGCTTGGTGTCTAGGCTCTTAAAGGCTTCTAAGCTTTCTGTTGCTCTGTACACATCTAGAGTCAAAGTGAAAGAAGGAATCAAAAAACTCCAAGAAGAACCTAGTCTACAGGAAAAATAGCCTGTACACACCATCTACCCTGAGACCAGAAGAACTAGATGGTGCTCAGCTCTTACTACCATCCTTTCAAATAAAGGAAACAGTAAGTGGACCATGATACAATAAGGAGTAAAAAGTGGAAAATAATCTCATACTCCTAGGGGAGGAAAAACAAATCTACTAGACTGATCGAGGTTAGAGTGCTCCCTGAGGCTGACCTCTGCTGAGATATTCTTCAAACCTTGCCCAAAAAGTAGTCCCTGAGGTCATCTTGTAGCAGACTATCTCAAAAAAATATTAAATGTCACCTGTGAATACTGTTTTCTTTGAAAAAAATCACCTATGTGAGATCAGAGAGTGAACAATTACCTTCAAACAAAGATGGGAATATAAGGGAACTGGGAAATTAGATTAATAAAAATGAAACAATCAGCAAGGAAATAAAAAATATTCATTCATGTATCATGATGTATGTAGCCATTGTCTTTGCATAACTTGTCTAGAAATTGTTCAATGGGAAGCCAAATAGGTAAACTCTCCTCAAAAACAATAAAATATTTATGGAAAAAACTAAAAGAGTATGTGTTATTATGGGTATACTAGAGGAACAAATTCAAGGACACTCATATGGATATAAGGAAAGGGTTTATATACAAAAGGAATGTGACACTGAGAAGACATCCCAGCCCAGTCCAGTTCAAAGTCATAAGTCTGATATTAACCCTTATGCCCGAAATCAGTCTATAAAGTCTCCTTCCGACTCATAAAGTCATAGGTCAGTGGGTGCAGAATCCCAGCACTGGCAGGGCTCTCCCCATGGCTCCTCGCTTCCAGAGCTCAGTGTCCATCAACAGCAGAAGCAACTCATCACTGGTAGAGGTCTCCATGTGGCCGTCCCAGCTTCAGAGGTCTGGCTCCATCAGGGCAAAGCCATGTGGTCTCTCCGCCAGTATCTCGCGATACTTCCCTCGTGAAGATGAGAAACGATCTTCCCCAGTTGTTGGAGTTAGTTTCAGAGACGATGAATCATGGACAAGACAAGATGGCAGCATCTGAGAAGTTGGAGGAGCTGGCGGAGAAAGCCACGCCCACATAAAGGCTTCATTGGCTACTCAATGGCTATCTCCAGATTAACAGGCTATACTCCACCACTACATTTCAATCATAAAATTGACATAAGCACATGACTGCCACAGAATAACACTGCAAAGACTCTGAAAATTAATTAATAAATCACAAAAGTCGGCCAGGACATACATTCTACACCTAAACAAGGCAACTTCCTACTAAAATAGAAAACTTGGAAAGGTTCTAAAATTTTCTAATGCAATAACCAAAATGTCCGGAATGTAATTGCTAGTCATACCAAGAACCAAGACAATCACTAGATGATAAAGAAAAATCACAAATGTCAAACCCGAAATGACTCAGATATTGGCATTCTTGACAAGGATTTAAAATTCACAGTGTGTGAGGTGAATTAACCAGTAGAAAAGCTCAACAAAGAAATAGATGTATAAAAGAGCCAACAAGAAATCCCCCCCACACACACACACCAAAAACAACGATAACAACTTCATTTCCATCAAGTCCATTCTTACTTAAAATGACCCTATAGGAGAAGGTAGAAGTGCCCTACTTGGTTTCTGAGACAGCATTTCTTTTCAGAAGTAGGAAGTCTTCTCTTTTTCCTGAGAATCAACTAGTGGTTTCAAACTGATGACCTTTCTGTTAGTATGCCAGAAGTGAAAGATGCAATAATGGAAAAGAAGGATTCACTGCATGAGCTCAAGGACATCATAAAGACTGAGGGGTGAGAGCCGAGTGAAGCCCATGCCCTTAGAGACCTCCCTTCACCCTGACACCTGCAGAGAGTGTCCCACCCACAATCAAAGAATGCCCAAGGAAGAGTTGGTAACTTAAGATAACATGAACATTTATTACATTAAGTACACCATGAAAAACTTTATGGCAATAAGTTTGAAATAAATATATTAAGATGAAAAATGTGTAGAAAAGTCTAACTTTTCAAGTTTGACTTTTTTTTTTTTTGGCATCACAGTCGTGGGAGCTACCCAGCTCTGCTCAGAAAGCTGCCGCTGGATTTGAATCGCCAAGCCTGCAGGCCACAGTCTCGCACTCAACCACTTATGCCACCCGAGCTCAGCCCTAGTTTGACTTTTAAAGAAATAGAAAATCAGAATAAATATAGGAAATAAAATTATAACGGAATCAGTTGAAAGGAACCATTCACAAAAACCATTCACAAAAACTTGTATTGTTTTATGCTATTATTCAAGGAAATTTTGCCCCTTTCTTATACAAAGTGATTCAGAAAACAAAAAGAGAAGAGCATCATTACTGTGTGTGTATATATATACACACACACATACATATGCATTCGGTTTTCAACTTAAATTTTGACCACAAAAGTACACCTAATTTTTTTTTCCAAATAATGAAAAGACTAATTCAACCATTTAAAAATGTATAATGTCCACCTATTGCTGAAGCATTTTTTTCTGATAGTAATTAGAGTGTGTGCGTACGATGTTGTCTTGTAGATTATGAGACATTGCTCACACCATTTTATTCCACATACCTGAGCCAGGACAAGATGAGAATACAGAAGTATAAGTTGATTGAAAACTTTGGAAAAATCTCAATAGCACTGGAAAGTGAAGTGAGATGAGTGAAAATGGGTAATGTCTCCCACTTTGTCAGATTGATTCCCACTTAAAATGACTCCAAATGACAGAACTGTCCCCACTTGGTTTATCTAGGCTGTAATACTTATGAAGAAACCATGGTGGGACAGTGGCTAATTATCTGGTTACTAATCAAAGGTCGGTAGGACCCTTTAAAGGGGTTACAAAGCAAAGATATCACATTGAGGACTAGGGTACACCTGACCCAAGTGTCACTATGAGTGGAAATCAACTAGGTGGCAGTGAGTTTGATGTGTTTGTCATAAGCATGCAAAAGCTGAACAATGAAGAAGAATGCCTGAAAGAAATTGTGGTTTTGGTGATGATTATTCACTATACCTTCAGGCATCCAAAATGAACAAAGCTGCCTCATAAGTACAGCCAGAATACACCTTAGAAAAGAGAACGAGAGACTTTATCTCATAGACATTGGGCATGTTATTATGAGAGATCCAACCCAAACATCAGGTCTATGTCAATTCATGGTGACCCCAACCCCCACCCTCGTGTGGTTTTAGACTGTACTCTTTATAGGAGTAGAAAATCCTGTCTTTCGCCCCAGGAATAACTCATAGCTTCAAACTGCCAACCTTCTGGATCAGTCCTTGGAAAACATGCATGGTAACATCAAGCATCATCAAAAAAGAGGAAGACCATGTATGAAATGGATTGACACAGTGGCTACAACAATGGGCTCAAACACAACTATTTTGAAGATTGTGTAGGACTGAGCAGTGTTTGATCTGCTGAAGATAGGATCACTGATTACAAACTGGTAGTCCTGGTGGTATAATGGGTTACATATTGGGCTTCTGACCACGAGGTCGGCAGTTTGAATCTACCACTCTGAAGGAGAAAGATGAGGCTTTCGATTCCAGTTTCCAGTTTCAGAAAACCAAAGAGGCAGTTAGCTCTACCCTGTCCTGTTGAGTCAATATGAGTCAAAATGCACTCAATGGGAGTAATTTTGGTTTTTTGAACAAGAACTGACTTATTGGCAGATTGTAAACAATCTTTAGAAAGCAGGTGGCCATATAGTTTTCCTGGGGAGCAGTTGCTGGCTTTGAACAGCGAACCTTTGGGTTAGTAGTTGAGTGCTTAGCCATTACACCACTTGGGCTCATCTGTATCACCTTAAAATAAAGTCATTGTTCTCCAGTCAATTTCAACTCCAAAGACAATATCAAATCAACCTGTTCTTATCAGGAACTTAAAGCACAGGTTGTAATACTCAGCAGGGATTGAAGCTCTATATTGGATTGTTTATTATAATTTTTCTTAAAAATAACCCCTACTCTTGAACAGAAATGCTGGAGAAATATCAAGAAGAATGTTGCTGTTCGTGAGACTGTAAATTGGTATTGCTTTTTTGTTGGCAATTGGAGAGCATATATGCACATTGAAATTTAAATGTGTGTACAGTTTGATCCATTAGTTCTACTGTTTGAATGAGAGGGGGTGAGAGCCACTACTGAGATCAATTACCCTAGTGCTAGACAGTCTATATGGGATTTCTAGATCTGAAAGACTTTTTACAGGCTGAGCCCTGGTGGCTTAAGTGGTTGAGTGTGGAACTGCAGCCCGCAGGCTTGGCAGTTCAAATCCAGCGGCGGCTCTCAGGAGCGACATTGGGTAGTGCCCACGACCACCAGAGGCAGTGATGCCCACAAAAAAAGACTTTACTTTCTGTGCAAGGAGGGTAAAAATACCTTCACACATGACACAGTACTGGACACATATTGCCTCAAAGAAATCATTGAGCACGTGCAGCAAGAGGCATTTGCAAGCATCCTCCTTACTCTATTTTTTATTGCCTGAAGCATTTAATAACTTAAATGACAACTGCCATAGAAATTGGTAAAAAAATTACACATACATATTTTGGGCCAGTGTATCCATGTACAGAAATGAGATCTCTTTCACACTTGGGATGACAATATCTTTGATATATATTGTAAGTGGGAATAGTTGCAGATTTAAATATAGCAAATTATCTCCTTTTCTCATGAAATATTAAAAATATTGATTTTTCTTACAGTTATTTTTCTAAATATATTTAATTCCCTTGAATGAAAGCTGGAGGGATTAAAAACCAAATTGAGTAGTGGTGGCTACTTCTGGGAGAGCCCTCCAATTAGTGTGAGATTAAGAGAAACTTTGTTGTTGTTGATAAAGCTATAGTTTTTATATGGAAACACATGGATCTGCCACTCACCTATATGACAAAAAAATTAAGTTTTAAATTTAATACATCCCCAAAGTATTTTGTTAAAACAACAATGTGATCATTGTAAAGGAATGTTAACCAGAGATAACTAAGGTCGCCTATCAAGAGTAGATCTGTAATATGTTTTTAAATAGGATGATTGCTTTCTAAACCAACAGAGGATCGTGCTGCAGGATGAATAATGGAATTGAAATTTTAAAATAAGACAAACTACCCTTTGGGTCCAACCAACCTAGACATTTGTTGTGGAGTTAATAAAACTCACTGCCACCCATTGGATTCCAAATCATAGCAGCACACTAGAACAAGGTAGAATCACCCCCTGTGCATTTCTGACACTCCAACTCTTTACAGGAGTAGAAGGCCTTGTCTTTGTCATGAGGAGTGGTTAGTGGTTTCGAACTGCTGACCTTGTTGTTCGCAGCCCGATGTATAACCACAACCAGGGCTCCTGGAGTTAATGAACACCCTGAAAGTTCAAGGTATATACTAGAGAATCCTTTCAGGATGCTTTATACGAGTTCACCCTTTTATGGGGGGGCATCACTGCCCTCTGGTGGTCGTGGGAGCTACCCAGCCTTGCTGCTGCTGGACTTGAACCGCCAAGTCAGTGGTCCACAGTCCCGTACTCAACCATTGCCACCGGGACTCAACCCTCAACTTTTAAATAGAATATACCATGTGAAAGAAAATTTCCAAATCTCAGGAAGAAGAAATCTCTGTTCTATAAAGTTCAGTGTATTTTGCTTTATAAATTAATTTTGCCAATGTGTGAACAGATAACAATTTAGACTGACCTCCTAAACTCTTAGTCACAATGTCATGTGGCCATATCCTCAAATTTGCTCTTATTCCTTGGCATATATCCAGCACTTCATAATAAATATATGCTGCTCTGAATTTAGTTCACCAAAACTTGAGTGGGAAAGACAAGACGAGGTCAGATATCTGTCTGTAAGTTTAAAGATGCTGATTAACTGAACTCATATCTACTCAGCCACAATTAGCAGGATATTTAAAGCCCACCAAAATATCTCAAAATCTATATTTCCTTTATCTTCCTGTCCTGGGTAACTTGAATACAAGCACATTTGTAACCTTCAATTACTGATGTAATTATGGTTGTGTGCTGACCTGGCTGGATGAATGGTGATTTGAGGTTCCCAGGAAGTTGGCATCTGTTCTGAGCTCGTGAAAATAAGCATCAGTACTGTTTCTTGTTCATCTAATGTGGTTTTCTTGTTTTTTGCCTTGCATACCTGCAAACTGGACCACAGAAAAATAGTTTTTCAGAACAATGAAAAGGTTTGTGAACAAGCAAAATTAAAGAGTGGCCTTTAACGATTTGCTTGCCTCTTATTAGGCATCTACTTGATCAACCTCCCAAATTGTGAGGAGTCAAACAAATGTTCAAAAGCAGCAAACAACCCTCACTGCCATTGAGTTGTTCGTGACTCAGAATGTCCCTGTAGAACAGGATAGAACTAACGTTGTGAATGTCCCACACCGTAACTCTTTACTAGACTAGAAAGTCTCATCTTTCTCCCAGGAGCGGCTGGTGGTTTTGAACTGCAGACCTTTCAGGTAGCAGCCCGACTCGTCACCACTATGCCACCAGGGCACATGATAACAATCCCAACAATGGGAGTGACACCTGAAATGAGAGTTGTCTTAAAAAGAAAGAACAGAATCAAACAAGCACAGGTATACTTTTAACATGAGTAACCTCCGTGGCACAAATCAAAATTCTCCCACACTGAATTGGAATCAGAGATTATAAACACCACTGCTTTGAGAAGTAGTAAAAGATCAATCGAATTGCTGGGTCTGCTTCAAGTATCTTTGAATACTTGGTGGCATTTCAAAGCTTGCGTTTTGCTTATATGTACATCAATCTATCCTCAAAGTAATGGTGCCAAACCACTGTCATTGCACATTAGTCATGGTTTCTGCGGTTCAGGAATTTGGAGAGGGAGCAGCAGGAAGAGCATGTCTGTTCCAGAATGACTAAGGCCTCAATTTGCAAGAGGGGGGCTGTTAGTGAATCAAGAGCCTGAGGATGGAAACATAGGAACGTGGCTTTTTGTTTCATTCAAAAAATTGGTGGTAAAGAGTGTTTTTTGTCTAGGGTCTTAGGGCTGTCAACCATAACAGTGACATGTGGCTTCTCCATGTGACTGTTGGTGTCTCTTCACTGCATGGTGGCTGAATTCCAAGAGCAGGATGGAAGATGTGTCACCTTTTATCCCTTTAATGATTTCATCTTAGAAGTGATGAGATGCCCAAATAAAAGGGATGGGAGCATAAATCCCATTTCTCTTTGGCTGGTGTGTTAAAGTCACATTACAAGAAAAGCATATGGGACAGGAGATACTGTGACTGTTTGGGGAAAACAGAATCTGGAGCAAGCAGATTGAACAGAACACTTCACTGAAGAATATATACAAATGGCCAAATAAACACATGAAAAGATGAACAGAATCACTAGTCATCAAGGAAATACAAGGGCAGCCAATTACTTAATGTGACTCTTCTAGCCATAGTCTCCGTAACTCCCACCAAATAACTTTTTTCCCCGATAGCCTGGGTAAGAGAAGATGGAGGAAGATACTGATAGGATACAGTTGAGAGCGCTTGTTAGCAGGATTCATTGTGAAGATCATTCTGTTGAATATAAAATGAACTCTGAGAAGTAGGAGTGGGGATTTTACCACCAGCAAGAGATAGGAGAGGAGTGGACCCTTGAGCTTGATCCAGGAGCTAGTTAGAGGAGCTTGGTTTGCTGCAGCACAGAAGTGAAGCTGAGTACCTTTGAATTGAGGCTTACAGCAGAGTGACATGGCCTTTAGGCATTTATTAGGCACCTTGAGTTGGTTTTTCAAAGCACACATGAACTGAACAACTCTATCATGAACGTTCCTCACCTGTATTTTAACCTGTTAACCCCTTAATTGTGAATATTGTCTGTGAGTTCTTTGTGGCCACTGCAACCAATGATCAAACTCAATAGCTGAAAAATTAAAGAAGGTTTTATGTAATACAAAAAGCACAGTACAATATTACTATGCCCTTCCTCCCCAACTGATACTGAGTAGACTCCAACTCATAGCGACCCGATAGGGCAGGGGAGAACTGGCCTTGGAGGTTTCCTAGACTGCAACTCTTTAGGGGAGCTGAAAGTCTCACTTTCTCTTGTGGAGTAACTGGTGATTTTAAACTGTTGCCTTGCAGTTAGCAGCCTCGTATGCAACTCACTACAGCACCAGGTGTCCTTATATTCCTACTAGAATGGGTAATTGAAACAGCAGATAATACTTGGTTTAATTATGTGGAGCAAGTGAAACACTTATACACACACAGTTGGTGTGGCAGTCATGTGCTTATGTTAATTTTATGATTGAAATGTAGGGGTGGAGTCTAGCCTGTTAATCTGGAGATAGCCATGGAGTAGCCAATGAGGCCTCTATGTGACCATGGCTTTCTCCTGAGACTTATGGGAAATCTCGTGATTTTTCCCTCCTGAAGATGAGAAGCTATCTTCCCCAGTTGTTGGGAGTTAGTCTCAGAGACGATGAATCACGGACAAGTCAAGATGGCAGTGTCTAAGAAGCCGGAGGAGAGACCACACGGCTTTGCCCTGATGGAGCCAGACCTCTGAAGCTGGGGTGGCCACATGGAGACCTCTGCCAGCGATGAGTTTCTTCTGCTGTTGATGGACCCTGAGTCCTGGAAGGGAAGAGCCATGTGGAGACCCCTGCCGGCACCGGGATTCTGCACACACTGACCTGTGACTTCATGAGTCGGAAGGAGACTTTATAAACTGCTTTTGGGCATATGGGTTAATGTCGGACTTATGACTTTGAACTGGACTGGGCTCAATCTCCTGTTCCTCTTGTTTATAAATCTTTTCCTTGTATCTATATGCATGTCTATGAAATTTGTTCCTCTAGCCTACCAGGACTAACAGAGTTGGTGAAAATGCAAAGGCACAGGACTTTGGAAAATATCTTGGCTATTTCTTACAAAGTCAAAAATAGTCTTACCATTTGATCTCTAGTAATTGCACTCCACGTTATTTACACAAGAGAATGAAGACATATGTCCACATGGTGATTTGAATTTTAATGTTTATAGCAGCTTTATCTGTCTTAGGAAAAAAACTACAGACAACTCAAAACCAAACAATAGGTGAATAAATATTCACAAATTTTGGTGTATCTATATAAGAGGCCTTATTCCTGAACCAAGCAACAATTGGAAACTATCTCAAATATGATGCCAACTAAAAGCAGCCAGCTGGGAAAGAATACCTACTCTTTTGGGTTTTGGTGAGCCCATTTATCTGAAATGCTAGAAAACAGAAAACAGTTGTATAATGGCCAAGAGCACACCAGTGGTTTCTTGAGACTGGTTGTTAACAGTTGAGAATTTAGTTGTGGAAGAGCCCTAGTGGTGTAGTGAAGTATGCACTGAGCTATGACTCCCAGAAACTCTGGAAGATAAAGGTGAGGCAGTCTGTTCTGCAAAGATTTAAAGTATTGCAAACCCAAAGGGAGCAGTTCTACACTGCCCTAGTCTGGATTTGAATCTACTCGATGGCAGATGATTTGGATTTCTTTGGCTTTAGTAGCTATGTCATGCTGACAGCATCGGACACTCTGGATCTTGGAATTTTCTGTAGTATGTATTTAGCTGACATTATCTAGACTCCTTGAGTTTTCTACAGAGCTCTTGACCTTAGTTTTTATGCCTTCCCACTGATGCTATGCAGAACGTCGCTATCAGTCGGAACCAATTTTCTGGCATCCACAAACAACATTGACACTCTGAGCTAGAGATAGTCTTCTAGTACATTTAGATTTGGCTTAAGTTTCTTGGATTCAGTTTCCATGACCTTAAAAGAAGAATCTTGACAGAAATAGACTCGTTGGTGCTGGGTAATGGATTTTTAGAAAAAAATGCAGCAGTAAAATCTTCAGGAAGGACTCAATGGGAAATAAAAACTATTGTGTTCAACATACCAAATGACAAAATTGATTTGAATATACATTGGCTTCCATTAAAGTCACGTCACCTCAATTTTGCAGATAATGGTAATAAATTGCCTCACTCCTTGCTCTTTTACTTATCAAAGTCACTTATTTGATGTTACAAATTTAAAATTCAGTCTCAAACCAATATCACCCTCAGCAGTAATCTCTTTTCCAATGGAGGTTTTTTATTCTCTTTCTTTCTTCTTTTAGTGGAGAGCACCGTTGATCAGCTTCAAATCACCTTTGATGCTGATTCTGCTCTGCAGCTATACCGCTTTTTCTGGTAATGGGAATCTTGACTGGATTCTTGATAGTCTCCTTCTTATTAATTCACTAAATCCTTCCTGATTCCCCCTTTCTAACCCTTTTTTATGACTCTGGTCCATTAAACTGTCTCAGTACTACTTTGCGCCAAGCCTCCATCCGGTTAGGCATTGCCTTTCAGCAATTCTATTGATTGCCAGTCAAACAGATTTCCCTAACACCATGTTTCTGCCAGAACATCCACTGGCTGCCCTCCAGTGGACATTGCTGATTACATGGGCAGGCTGCCTGCTTGCTTATCTGTCTGCCTACTGCCTACCGGCAAATGCCTCTCACATGCAACTTGCCAACCTAGACTCTTATTATTAACTGCCAGAAACTCCTCAGACCATGTTTGCTAGGGTTGAAAACGTCTCTGGTTCTTAAGCCTTTGGATGTGTCTATCTCAGTTCAGGTATATGATTTGATAAATTGTGGATTGCTTTTTAGGGTGAGATAATAATCCACCATTCTTATGATTACTAAGCTTGGCCCAGTTAGATTGAGTTCTAGTAGTAACCTGTTCTCTCTCTCTCTCTGTCTCTTTAAATGTAGTTAGAGAAACTTTCATTGTTATTGAAGCCATCTGGGAAATTTCTGGAATCACTCTCCAAATTTAAATTTATACAAGAAGGTATTCTCCATAGAGTCATTGCAAGACTGTGAATTTACTTGCTCTATCTAAAAAGAAGTACATAACAGAAGCTGAATTTCAACTGAGGAGGAGATCGCATTTTCTCAGTGCCCTACATGTAGGTTTTATTATGTTTTAAATCAGATTTACTCTTTGATAAGATCAATACTAATAACAAAGTGCCACTGATCAAGACATGCAACATCAATATTTGGGGATAATATCCATTCTCTCCCACTCCTATTGCCTTACAGAATAATTATATAGAAAGCTATATTTTTAATGTATAAGTGTGGAAGCAAAAACAACCTAAGCTTTTTTGTATTTTTCAAGACATAAAACTGATTGGATCTGGGACCCTGCCAGGTTTATGAATACATTTGTGTTGTTTATCTGGATTGGTACCTTAGGGTGTTTACTGGGACAGATGTATGCTTTGAATATCTTAATGAAAGATATGCAGATTTATGAATAGATCATGGGCCTATGTTTAGTATGGATTTAGATACATGATTAAAGGTATTAGGGACAAGTTTAATTCTATCCTATTTGAAATGGCATTTAATTCTGACTCGGGAATTCTATTTATGAGAAGAATCATCCAATTAATACTGTGTACATCATTGTGATTCTTTCACCTATTTTGTCTTTTTCTCCACTCATTCTGTAAAGAGGGACAAAAAGTATAGAAACAAGCTATCCATGACTGTACTCATGATTGTATGTATGTGTATATGTATGTATACATGATATGTGTGTGTGTGGTCCAGGTATGTTAATACGATACCTCCTGATTCCCAGTGCCCTCCTATATTTGTACACTGGGTCTTAATATTCAAAGCCATAAATGGCCTAAGAAGCAGATTTTGGTTCATTTACCAAAATGAGTTACAAAAGGATATTGTGACAAAACTGTCATATTAGTACTGAAACCAAGGCACTAGACAAGCACTCCTAGTCATTGAAATGAAAATCGCAAACAACTCCATCATGCAGGTGGTAAAGGGTATGATGAGCAATTAAATCACTTTAAGAACCCCCACCTTATTGTAATATTCTTTCCTTGTCCTTTCTCACTTCCAACACCAAACCAGATGTTTTTTATTCCCTGTTTTATTTTCAAGTGTGCGATTTATTCACTTGCTTTCTTAAGTTTTTCCATCTAACCCCCTCTTCTCTGTCTCTTCTTTCTATCTTATGCTGCAGTATCTTCACTAAGTTAACCCCACTTAAATAAAGATTCAAATTTATCTGTAAGGAAACTCTTACCTATAATCATACTTGTGACATGTTTCTGGGTCAGGATATGGTAATTGTTGGCATGAGAAATGTGTGAAACATCTCAATTTCATAAAAGAAAGTTGTACTTATTACCTACTTATTTGAGAACTGAAGTACTTTTCATAAATGTGCATTTGCATGTTAGGCACATAGATAACTTTTTGTTGATGTCCTTATGGACTTGGGAAGAATGCTATTTACAAAAGGTACAATTTAGAGACAGTTTAAGAGATAATTGCCTATTCTGAGGACTCCATTAGACTTCCAAAAATCAATGTACAATGTACTTGAACTATATTTATTCAGCTCTTTAAATATGCTTTTGTTTTCATAAAGGACCAGGTAAGGAACCTTACCTGTGAATATTTCTGCATTCTCTGGTGCCTTTCTTTATCTCTTTATTCTAAATAGCTTCTCTCTTTTCATCTTTATTTCACTTCATTAGATTAACAGTGCACCCTATTATATTGTCTAAACCTACAGATAGAAAATGTGCCAATTCACTTTTCTCAATGTTTGGAAGATTGATCTTTTTCTATCTTACTCTACATCTTTCAGTACGGAAACTGACCCAACACAGTGTAAGCCAATGACTGGAATTGTTTTTCCATTTTTGGACTAGACTGTGTCAAAAATGGGGTGTGGTGGTTGCACATTGAACTGCAATGCTTGAGGTGGGCAGTTCGAAACCAGCAGCAGGTCCTCGGAAGAAGGATGCGGCCTTCCCTTTGGGGAGAGTCCCGTTTCAGAACCTCACAGGGGCGGTTCTACCCTGTCCTATAGAGTTGTTCGGAGTTGGCATCGACTCTATGGCAGTGAGTGTGGCTTTGGGGTTTGGGTTGTGGAAAATGTATATACTTTGTACAAGGTACAGCACCTGTGCTTTGTACCTTCTTTCTCACTAAATCTTCACAGGATGTATTTGAAAGTAAAATATTTATTTAGAAATTAACTCATTGGTCTTTAATCACCAATTCGGAACAAGTGACCAATAGGCAGTATAATACTTTTTTTTGTTTTTGTGGGGGGTATCACTGCCCTCTGGTGGGAGTAGGAGGCCCAGCCTTGCTCCTGGAGAGCTGCTGCTGGATTTGAACCTCCAACCCGTGGGCCACAGTCCCGCTCACAACCACTATGCCACCGGGACTCAGCCAGTATGGTATTTTTTTTTAATAAAGCAACTTGTTCACATGTTCTCTAAAAACATCCTTCCATTTTTTTCTTCAAGATTGCAGTAACTTAAAATTGAATCCTTGCAACTACATAAAAATTAATTACAACTGAGATGGATTCATCTAGATTAGTGGTTCTCAACCTTCCTAATGTTGTGACCCCTTAATACAGTCCCTCATGTTGTGGTGATCCCCCCAACCATAAAATTATTTTCATTGCTACTTCATCACTGTCATTTTGCTGCTATTATAAATCGGGCTATAGCTGTGAAAGGTCGCAACCCACAGGTTGAGAATCACTGATCTAGACAGATAGAAATGTGATGGCACAAAGACAGCAAAATTTGATTCATAGAATGCAGGTAGTACATATCTGAATATTCACTGTACAATTCTTTTGCTTTTGAAGTGTTTTATGATAAACACTATGGAAATGGAAATGCTGGCAAGTCATGTGCTGATGTGAAAGTTTTCTCATGTCATGCTGGTCTTTGCCTAATGCTGGCCTTTGCCTACTCAGTATGTGTTCATGTGTGTTGAACTAGAACTTGCAGGCACAGCTTTGTTGATAAATAAGACAGTAGATTATCTCTCACTGCTATCAAGTCAGTTATGACTCAGAGAGACACTGTGGACAGAGTAGAAGTGCCTTGTGTTTTTCCAAGTTATACATCTTTACAGGAGTCAAGAGCTTCATCTTTCTTCTAAGGAGAATCTGGTGGGTTCAAACTGTTAACTGTGTGCTTAGCAGCCCAACGCCTAACCCACTATGCCACCAGAGTTCCTAGTGGCTACAAAACAGGTTGGTCTCCAGAGCTACAATTTCCTAGCCTTACTTTCTGGGTCCTCCAGGTACTAGCATGTGAATCTGAGGATCCTTCCATCTGTATTGTGGGAATCAGAATAGTGTCTATTCAATATGGTGCATCCATTCAAGGAACATAAATGAAACACATTTAAAATAGTTATAGACGCATAGAGAAACTGAAAAATAATTGGAGATTATTGTGACTTGTTTGGCATTGCAGATTTAGCTATTGCTGATTTTCCTCGTTGTGTTCTACTTACCTGAGAGATGTCCCCCAAAGCTAGCAAATGATTGTGTCTTCACTGTTATCACTGCTGACCTTCTACAACATAAGGACTGTTGTTTGGACCCACAGATGTCATACTTTTGTGAATTTGTATTATACTTTCATTCTTCCAGGAAACAAAGGATGTTACCAAGTTGAAATAAAGAAATGCTTTCACATTTGCAAGTTACCTTCCCATCTTTCAATATTAGATGTGAGCTGACAGTCACTTCGCTCATGAAGGAATCAGTTAATTATGACAGGATTTTCGTGTTATCCACTGTTTTTATTGAAATATTTTTTTGTAGGCTCTAACTAGCCGAGCATTCCACAGCCTCCCTCCTTTAGGGTGGCAGCCCAATGCATCACTGCTGAATCCGCCCCCTGGGCTTTGTCCACCCAGCATCCCGCTGGGATATCTTGAGGGTGATATTCATTCATATTGCAGCCTACAGATTGGATTGTATGCAGGATCTCTGGGCTTCTTCTGGAGTGTTCTCTGGTTGACTACAGATTGGTGTCACATTTGAGAGGCAATGTGAACACTCTCCTCGAAGGTGATATTTCCACTGAGCTTCCTATTTTTCAGTTTCTTTCTATCTCTGGGAGGTTCCTTGTGAGAACTGAAGATAAGGGTAATTGGGCTGAGCCCCGGTGGCATAGTGGTTGTGCGTGGGACTGCGGTCCACTGGGATGGAGGTCCAATTCCAGCAGCGACTCCACAGGAGCAAAGCCTGGGCCTCCTACTCCCACCACCAGAGGGCAGTGATGCCCTAAAAACAAAAACAAACAAACAAACAGAAAAGATAAGGGTAATTGCAGAAGAAACCCATCTCAATCAGTACTTGTCTGTTCTTAATGGTCAGTTTCACTACTATCTTAGTCCCTTCCAGACTCTGATTGCCTTGGCAATGTCATCACCAACTTTTACTTTTTTTTTGGGGGGGCAGGTAGATCCAAGGGATCAATCATGGGGTCTAGTGCACACCTGTGCACTTCAGGTACAAGAATTTGATCTTTTTGGGGTCAGATTTGCATGGTTTGACATAAATAGCTATTGTTGGATAAACTCAAGTTCAGTACTGTATGGTCCAGGGTCGAATCAGGCAGCCCCCTGGACCAAGCAGCCCCTTGCACCCTTTGCACCAGTCTCACAAGAAGAAGATGAACTTCGTAACCCCTGCCTCTGGCATCTCACAGAGCTGATCTCCCCAGGTAGGGCACACCCTCTACCCAGGCAAGGCATGGAGCTCGCCCTCTAACATTCTGGGAAAAAAGTTTGAAAAAAGAGATGATTTGCTCACAGGTCACCTTCCAACCTGAAACTTGCAAATGCAGCACAAGAAACCTCCCCTCTTTTTCATCATCCCTCATGCCTGTAGCTCAAACCATATATATATATATATATATATATATATATATATATATATATATATATAAAATCTCCCACCGCCCCAATACCGGTGCAGATTCTCTGACCTAACTCTTGGGCCTGGGACTGCCCAGGAGTGCAAGATGTCCCTATCTCTCTCTGCTTCCCTTCTCTTCCCAAAATTCCTTCACTATCTCCAATAAAGCCTATATATTTACTTTTCATCCCTAACTGAGCACTACCTCCTCTCTGCAGCTCTGTCTCAACCTCTCAAGTACAACCAACAAAATTTTCCCCCTAGGCCTTCTCCCAACCCAAAGCCGAAAAGCTGCATCCGACTTTTTTTTTTGTAGGCATCAGTTGCCTAGTCACCCAATTATGTCTTTTTGACCAACACCAGTTGTACTAAGTGATAAATCACAGCCTATTTTTAACAAATACTACTACAGAATTTTCCTCTGTAAAAACGAAATTAAAATATTTTGTCATTTATTGGTATAGTGATTTCATCAGGTTGAAATAATAATTCTTTAATAAGTAGTGTTGCAAGATCTCAATGGTAGCAAAATTAACTGAGTTCGGATTCAGAAAATGTTTACAATTTAACTGCCCACAGGAAAGCAAGCAAGTCTCTTCCTTTAGAAATCTAATCAAAATAGTATCCTCTAGTTGGTAATATCTTCTAGTGGAAACATCGCTTATAATTCTTGCCCTTTTTTTCTAATGTAAAACAATGTGAACCTCCTAATACATGATTGATCTTGTCTTTACGCCATCTTAAAGACCCCCAGTTGACTTGCAGAATGAGTGTGACTAAAAAGTATCTTGAATACAATATAATTTAGAACAAAGAACTAAAAGGTATTTTTAATTTTATAGCATCAGGTTCCTGATGAACAGTCTCCCCCTGCCCTCAACATTCACGGTGCTTGCAAAGATTACATAGAGCTGAAAAGGCAAAACACAACAGGATGAGTCTATATAAATTCCCATCGCAACCTCCAGGACTAGCTCACATAGTGCAGTGCTCCTTAAAGAGTTGTTGATGATGATGATAGATTGCACATTTTGTATGCACTAATGTCAGTGCATAAGCACATTGCTTGTGTTTCGAAAACCAAAGCAAGCAATAATGTTGACAAATGACCGTATTCTCAGGTGCTTCTAAGTATTGGTAGTTCAAAGGCAGGGGCCCTCATCCATTTATCAAGACTATAACTGAAATTCAGTTGCAATGTATTTGTCCAACTTGAGCATTTATGCATAAACACCATCTGTCTGGAGTTACTCCCACTCTCTTTAGGTAGGTCTTGGGTCACACTTACTTCTCTGGAGTAGTGACCTCCATAACGATGAGGTTTCTAAACCATAGAAAATGAAAATGATGATTTAGAAAATAAATAAGAAAAAATAAGAAAGACAAAAAATGTGGATATGGGCAGAAAGGGAATAGGGCACTAACCCACATATGGGGAAGATTTTTTTTATGTCTCCACAGGAAAGGGAGAGAGGGATCAAACCTCAGCTTGGTGTGCCAAGACTTGAAGGCAACAGACCAGCATGAAGCAGCGAACCAACGGAGAGGTCTGCGGGTCCAGCTCCAACCCCAATTACATGGACCTCCTAGCCAGAAGAATGCACTACAGATGGCAGTACTGAAGATACTGTGGGGCAGGTCTGCTCAGAACACATGGGAGCAAACTAAGAAGTCAATGCACAGAGTGGACCATCGGGCTGGGCCCACCATGAAACATGGTACCCCCTCATGGATCCATAGCACTATTGGAGACAGCACGGGAGATAGAGTGTTGAAATTGTGCCCAGTCTGTCCTCATTTTCCATCCCACACCACCCCCAAACAAGGTGAAACGTGAAGGGAATGCAACAGAACAGCAAGAGGAGCAAAGCAATGAAGTCCCCGAGGAGTCCTAAAACTACACTTAGAGGGCAGGGCTTAGTGCACGCTCATCAGACTCACTTGGAAAGCATTCACAAAGGTCACTAGAAAGACCTGGAAATATTTATAGACTTTATTCTTTTTTTTCATGTCTATCTATACAGTAGAACCCTGGTACTCAACCGCACCAGTACTCGACATAATGGGATTTCAACATGAAATATGGTGAAAATTTTACATCAGAGCTTGATCAAAACATCACAATATGACCTCATGTGCATGATTTATGTAAACAAAATCAGTTCATGTTTTGGTCAGGTGGTATTAGTTGGCATTGTTAGTGCGGATTGTTCAAACCTTTTGCAGCTGTGTGCCAAGCATTTTGCTGTAATTTTCTTAGTTTTTGTGGCTTTTTGTACTTTTATTTTGCTTTTTGTACTTTTTTTAGATTAAAAAAAGAAAGAAAAGTCCTAAGAGAGAGTTTTTTGAAAAGACTCATCATGATAAGAAACTGGCTAGCAGTGTTATCGATATTGCTGATGGTAATTTAGAAACAGCAACAGTCGACCACATTATGCACTTTTTTTTTATTTTAGAGAAAAGCCAGTCTGGTCCTAGTGGAAAAAGGCAGAGAAGCAGCTACCAGTTGATTTTCTGGAAGAGGTTTCCCCTTCCTAACAATTAATCTCTCTCCATCCCTCGTCCACATTTCGATGTCTATAAATTCTGATCCTCATGAATCTCAAGATTTGGGCCATACTGTAGTTGTGAAAAGCTTTGGGGGGGACATCACTGCCCTCTGGTGGTGGGAGTAGGAGGCCCAATCTTGCTGCTGTGTTTGAACCTCCAACCCTGTGGGCCACAGTCCCATGCACAACAACTACGCCACTGGGACTCAGCCCGTGAAAAACTTTTAAAATGTGTTTCTCAGTTAAATTATTGTGTTAGACAGGGTTCTCTATAGAAACAAAACCAGGACACTGGTATTTCTCTTTATATATTTATATAGCTAGAAGGATATATAAGATAAAAAAAACAGATAATTAATCTATAAAGCAGTACAAATGGCTCCGTGCAACACATTTATGTGAGACAGCTAGTAGACTGGCAGTCCTTCAAGTCTTGAAGTCCGCCAAGCAGTTCTGTGTAGAGCAATTCAGGCCATCCGGCCACAAGCAGCAAACAGCAAAGCTGGTCACCAACAGTCAGCCAGATGACAGCGTCCCACAGTCCCCAGCTCAAGAGATGTATATTCCAGGAGCGTGGTAAAGCAGGGCTTGAAGGAACCTCAACTTACAGCAACACAGTCCATGATTAGGTGTCCCACATGTAGTGCCGCTTGGAGATCGAGGCTCAGGATGAACAAGGCAGCTGACTGGTCCGAAGATCCTAGAGCAAGAGGGCAAGGGCAGGGCACGCTGAGCCATTTCTATCTCTGCCCTTCAATTGATCTCATGTGTTCACTGGCCATGTTGTCACAACAGACCTATCTATTGTCTTTGGCCATGTTGGCACAGGCTTATCTATCACAATCCACCCCTTGCCAACATGGCGCCTGTTCACAATTATTTAGCCATATAAAATTTCCAGACATCAATGAACTCAAACTTATACTTAACATCAAACATCTATTATACATATAAGTGAGAACACACTGAGTCCAATTGTATCTGATATATCATACATGAACAAAGAAAAGATAATCAATACGCTCATAAACAGAAAATACACAATCACAAACCTCACTTTTGCAATTGATCACATGGTCGTAAACGGTAGGTAGACCTACCTTCTTCTATTATCCATTCTGTGTTACCTTTGCCCTCAGCAATCACCTCCGCTGGTCATGATTCTTTGCCTGGTGGGATAACCCAGACCTTCATTCAAGTTTACTTATCACAATTATAATATTTAACTCTAACTTACTTACTTTGAAATTTCTGTGTAATGCATTTTTATAAAAAGGCCAAGTTAGGGTAAAAGTTTGGTGGTTCAGAACAGGTTAATCTGTTTTCAGTTATTTCTTATGGGAAAAATCGATGATTGAGTACTCAACTGTATTACATCTCAAAACTCCTTCTAAAATGGATTTGCATTGAGGTCCAGGATTCTACCGTATAATATTGGCAGGATAAACAATCCAATGGAGAAAGCAATCAGATCCATTGTGATAGGTAGGCTTGTTGTGCCAACATGGCCAAAGCAGATAGGTAGGTTTGCTGTGACAACATGGCTAATGAACACACATAAGATCAATTGAAGGGTGGAGATAGAAATAGCTCGGTGAGGCCCGCCCTTACCCTCTTGCTCTTGGATCTTCGGACCAGCTGGTTGCCTTGTTCTTCCTGAGCCTCGACCTTCAAGCTACACTACTCTTGGGACATCTAATCATGGACAGTGATGCTGTGAGTCAAAGTTCCTTCAAGCCCTGCTTCGCCACGCTCCTGGATTATATATCTCTTGAGCTGGGACTGTTGGACGCTGTCATCTGGCTGACTGTTGGTGACCTACTTTGCTGTTTGCTGCCTGTGGCCAGATAAACTGAACTGCTCTACAGAGAACTGCTTGGCGGCCCTCAAGACTCGAAGGACTGCCAGTGTACCAGCTGTCTCATGCAAGTGAGTTGCACTGAGTCTTTTGTACTGCTTTATAGATTAATTATCTGTTTTTTTTATCATGGCAACTTGTATACACGTGTACTTGACAAAATGGATGTATGGATGGATGTAAGAGCCTCAATAAAAGGATTAATAATAATACTAATATATAGACAATCTCCATTCCATTTTGTGATGTTAACCCAGTTTACTACAGTAGTTTAGCTCTGAGTGTATGGAGTTAGAAGTATTTACATTGCAGTCTTATTCACTATTCCTATCATTTGTCCTCAGACAGCTAACTGAAGCATGTGCAAAACGCGAAAATTGACTGCCATCAAGCTGATGGGGCTGATAGAAAGCCTATTAACAGGGCTGCTGTTTCAGAGAATGTAAGTCTTTAAGAGAGTAGAGGCCTAGTCTTTCTCCCATGGAGCAGCTGGTGCTTTCAAACTTCTGGTCTTATAGGTACCAAACTAACTTGTAGTTATTACACTACCAGGACTTCTTAAAGCTTTTTATGTCTAGGTCTAGTCAATGTAGTTGCTATGGATTCCTATCTTGGAGATATTCTGTATGAATTGAATGTGTAATACGTATTGTGCTTTTAGCAGATTATAAAAATGATTAGCTAAAATGCAATTTTCCATGTGCTTTCATTAAAAATTTCCACTGCAGGATCATAAGGGAAGCATTCAGCCAGGGACAAAGTTCAGAGCAAGAAGGGATGGGGAAAAAGGGCAAGTGGAAATAGGGAGATGCAGGGAAGAAAGAGATGCATGCTGTTGCATTGTGGGGATTGCACGCAGTGGCATAAAGCAAAATGAAGTGTGTACGGATTGTTGAAGAGATAACTGATCTGCTCTGTAAACCTTCTCTCAAATCACAAAGAGATTTTTAAATAAAAGCTAAAAATAGCAATTTCCATCCCAGGCAACAATTTTCTATTCATCATTTTGGTACATTGCTTATGTTACATTATGTTTGTCCAGTTTCTTCCTCGCCCACAAAAATGAAGGAAACCATCAATATTATGGATGCATTGACAAAAATAGCTCTGACAATGGATTCAGACGTACCAACAGCCATGAAGATGGCCCAGGACCATATTTCTCTAGTTTTCTCAATAGGTAGACTTGTGGCATCCATAAATTTGATTAGAGCATAAAGTTGCAGCATTATATCTTTTAAAATGTTTCCATTATGGGGAGTTTCACATAAACATGGAACTCTAGAGAGAAGTAAACAAACTACCTCTGTAGATCCGTCTTCATCAGTCATCAATACTTTGCAAATCTTCTGAATCTATTTCCTGAGAACTAAGATCTATGTCAATATGACTTAGTAGGGGTGAGATGGGGGTGCTTGCTTTCCTGTGCATGCATTGCATGGTAAAGAGAAGACTAAATTAGTAAATAACATCATTTGCTTCATGGCAATATCATTTATCAATTTATAAAATAATAGTCTTCTCATCTCAGAAAGCTGATCCTTTTATAATAATTCACTTATGAAAATTAGTTAAGAACTTTGCTACCTCACTGTATCTATTAGCCCTAAATTATTTGATCATGACCATTTTCCAATCTCAATTAATGTCTTGCCTGAAACCATTGCAGGCTGAGATATTGGCTAAGACTCTGCCAGAATGATGTTCTCCCTTTTAGAAATGTTGAATAATGTCACTCTATTACCAATAGGTTGTCTTGTGCCATCTTGAGGAAATAAATGCCTGTATACTGGTATATGATTATAAGAAGGTCCAGTTACACAATGGCTACACGCTTACCAGCTATCGAAAAGGTTCATGGTTCAAACTCACCCCTCCGAACTGAACAAGAAGAGCCTGGGTAGGTGATCCATTAAATGTTACCACCAAGTGCTTACTTTGGGCAGCACATATATTACAACCGCAATGAGAGGGAGAGAAGATTCGCATGGCCCCTGCACAAGGAAAGCATGCAAATTAGTGACCAAGACATTGATTTTAAAAGGGACAATGACTAGGGAAGTGACAGGTATTTGGGTGAAGGGATTTGGTAACCCACAAAGAGTTGATGCATCAAAGGAGAGAGATTAGGGTCAACTCGAGGGGGTGGGGTGAGATGTTAGGGGCATTTGACAAATAACTTAACGTGTTAAACTGATGGTCAGAAATGTAAACCTCTCTCCTAATTACATATACATACATACACACATTATCTATCATCTATCTATCTAACACTTCAGCTTAGAAAATTCTCTGGGCAGTTCTAATCTATTTCATGGGAACATTATGAATCAAAAATTGACTCCACAGTACCCAACAGTATCTATGATATATGTGTGTAATTTTATCTTGGCAAAGTGAAAAGCAAAATCAAGACTTAATATCATTTCAATAGTGTGCATCTGTAATTGATCAGGCCTTTTTCAATAACACAATCACTATGCTATTATTATATTTAGCATAATTAGCTAACAATTCTTAATATCAACAAATACTAACTCCAAATTCAAATTTCCCTGATTGTCTCAAAGGTGATTCTTAATATGCTATTTCTTTTATATTAGCATTAAAATAAATTACATACATTACATTTGGTTAGTATATCTCTAGAGTTTCTTTTAAAAGAAGCATTGGTCTGAGAGTCCAGTCCCAATCCCAACTACATGGGCAGCCCCCTCTCCCCCCAGAAGAATTCGTTTCAGAGGACAGCTCAGGGAGGGGGGCATGTTTCATCAGAGCACACAGGAAAAAATGAAGGGGGAGGAAGAGAGAGTTGAGTACATCCTGACCCACCAAATCTTGAGGATGATATTCCTGCTCAGAGTAGCCAGTGCACAGGAAGGACTTTATGGCCAGCCACATGATGAGACAGGACATTCCTCAATGACCCATAGTCCTACAAGGGACAATGCAGGAGACACAGCATGGGGACTGTGCCTGATATGATGCCACCACATTGACTAAAAACGCTAAGGGTGTGCAAGAGAATAGCAAGGATAACAGAGCAATGAAGTCCTCAGGGGAGTTCCAAAAAATAGACTTTGGAGCCAGGGCATGGCACCCCATCCAATTCAACTGGAGCACATTCCTAAAGGTCAACAAACAGACCTTGAACTATAGACTTTTCTTTTTTTGTCTTTGATTTTGTTGTTTTGTTTTGTTCCTTTGATCTGCTCTGGTTTGTTTTTGTGCTTATTATTGTCTCTGCATCTCTAACTAGATAAGATAGGTGGGATAACCAACCTGGGGGAGAAAACAACAGATGGTTTCAGAGGGCAGGGGAGAGGAGGAGGTGGGAGAAAGGAGATGGGTATTAACAGAGATAAAAGGTCAATAAGTGATCTAAAATAGGTGATGATGAGGCTGTAAGAGACCTGGTAGGTCTTACATTTATCCAGGAAAATGTAACCGAGAGAAATTACTGAAACCCTACTGAAGACTGAACATGAGAGTGGAGCAAGAGGAAAGTAAAAGGAAATAGAGGAAAAAACTAGGAGGCAATGGACAATTATAAAGGTCTAACTACAGGCATGTACATATGTAAATATATTGAAAGATGATGAGGAAGTAGATCCATGTACATATAATTATAGGCTTAGTATTAAAGTAGCAGGTGGACATTGGGCCTCTACTCAAGTACTCCCTCAATACAAGAACATTTTGTTCTAATAGTCTCACATTTCATGATGCTCATCTTTCTGACGTGGCAATTGAAGACAAAGAGGAGGCATAAGGAAATGAGGTAGAGAAAGCTGATGATGTCAGGCTATCAAAAGATATAGCATCTGGGGTCTTGAAGATAAATAAACAGCCATCTAGGTGAGAAGCAACAAAGTCCACAAGGAATCAGCACACCAGCCTGTGTGATCAAGAGATGTAGATAGAATCAGGTATCAGGCATCAAAGACCTAGAACAAAAAATATCATTGTGAATGAGGGGGAGTGCGGAGTGAAGACCCAAAGTCCACCTGTAGGCGGTTGGATGTTTCTTTATAGAAGGGTCACTGGGAGGAAATGAGCCAGGTAGGGTGCAGTATAACACCATTGAAACATACAACTTTCCTCTATTTCTTTAATGCTTCTCTTCTCCTCCCCTCACCCCCACTATTGTGGTCCCAGTTCTTCTACTTACAAATCCGGCTAGACCAGAGCATGTACACAGGTACAGATAAGAACTGACAATACAGGGAATCCAGGACAGATAAATCCCTCAGGATCAATATTGAGAGTGGCAATACCAGGAGGGGGAGGGGGTGGTCAGAGAGAAAAGGGGAACTGATCACAATAATCTATATATAACCCCCTCCCAGGGGGATGGATAATCAAGGGCATATGATGAAGGGAGGGGAAAAATGAGAGCCTGATACCAAGGTCTCAATTAGAAATAAACTATTTTGAAAATGATGATGGCAACAAATGTACAAATGTGCTTGACACAATGAATATATGTGTGGATTGTGCTAAGAGTTGTCTGAGCCCCCAATAAAATGATTGATAAATAAAAAGAGCCCTGGTGATGGAGGGATTAATTGCTTGGCTGTGTTTAGGTCATGTCCAGGGCCAGTCACCCTCTATTCCAGCCTCTCAAGAAAACAGATGGTCCGCTAAGATTCATAGCACCTGAACTTCAAAGTACATGCCTTCAGCACTCCCCAGAACTTACCTCACGTGTGAAATATACCTCCCTAGTATTGTTTCCCAAGGACAAGCTGGCCCCCTCCACTTGGGCGGGGCACAGTGTTTCTCTCTGTTGCACTGGTTCCTAGCAACCACAGCACTGGGAACTTCTCTTCCACTTTTACAATCCACCTGCCTTCAGCTCAAATTATATATATATATATATATATATATATATATATATACACACATACATACACACACACATACATATATATATATACACACACACACACACACATATATATATACATACATACTGTCCCAGTACCAGGAGTGATTCCCCTGACCTAGGCTCAAGAGGCTTCTCTCCCAGTCTCTGCTTTCCCTTACCCTCCCCAAATGTCTTTTCCCTTAATAAATCCACCTTTGCTTCACGTCTTTGTCTGAATTTTGTCTCAATTTACCTCTCATCTTGGTGCTGAAACCCAGGATGGCAGAAGGGGCCCCTGTGCCACCCTGGCCTCCCTCTGGCCAGAGTGCAACCCCATCCTCCATTTCCACAGACCTCTGAGGCCTGTCTATGCAAGGGCGTCTCTGGTCAGTATTTCTGTGCATGTTCATTCTGTCTCATTTACTTTCTGGACACTGAGAACCAGCAAACTCATATAAGAATGTTAGGGCTCCAGGCAGGGGGTTATACTACCACCCTTGTACCAAGAGGTGCTGGAAATAACTGCCTTTCCCCCACAAGGGAGATGATGACAAAGTCAGCTTCTCCTGTCCATCTTTTCTGTGTCTATCTTCCCTCTCAAGTGGCCTCCAGGCTTTTGTGTCTGTGTTTACTTCCTGGATTCCCTGTTGCTGACGGGGCTGCTGACACTGGGCCTGGCAATTGCTGCACCTTCAGACTGGACTACAGCGCAGAGGGTGTTCCTGTCTCTCCAGCTAGCAGTGCCTGATTTCAGAGTTATTGTAAAATCCATTTCTTCCTGAACAAAGTCCTCTGACCACCCTTTTCAGGTGGCCACAAAGCCAGGCCCTTTCCCTTCCCCAGTTTCCTGTGGTGTCATTTACTATCACTACCCTAAGGTCCTGTCTGCTGGAATAAAGCCACAGGCCTGCTCCAGGGAAACTTTTCTGTTTTGGGGAGCCCAGGACTCTCTCACAGGGCTTCTAGCTCTGACCAGGATGCTTCTCAGGGTTACAGGGTGTGTGAGTCTGATGTGGCAGTCATATGGTTAAGTTAATTTAATGATTGAAATGTAGGGGTGGAGTCTACCCTGCTAATCTGGAGATAGCCATTGAGCAGCCAATGAGGCCTCTATGTGAGCATGGCTTTCTCCTGAGACTTCTGGGAAATTTTGTGATATTTCCCTCGTGAATAGGAGAAGCTATCTTCCACAGTTGTTGAGAGTTAGTCTCAGAGGCGATGAGTCACGGAAAAGAGAAGCTGGCAGCATCTGAGAAGTTGGAGGAGCTGGTGGAGAGACAACACAGCTTTGCCCTGATAGAGCCAGACCTCTGAAGCTGGAGTGGTATGCTATTGATGGACCCTGAGTCCTGGAAGCGAGGAGCCATGGGGAGACCCCTGTCAGCGCCAGAATTCTGCACCCACTGACCTGTGACTTCGTGAGTCGGAAGGAGACTTTGTAGATTGATTTCGGGCATATGGGTTAATATCGGACTTATGACTTTGTAGTGGACTGGATTGGGATGCCTTCTTATTGTCATATCCCTTTTGTATATAAACCCTTTCCTTATATCTATATGCGTGTCTATTGAATTTCTTCCTCTAGTCTATGCAGACTAACACATTATGGTACCGAGAGTGGGGTTAATCACTTTAGAGATGTTTTTGACGCTAAGTCCTAAACCCTGTAGAGGTCAATGCTTGGCTTGAGGTAACTAGATTTGCAAACTCTTTTACATACTTCCCAATAAACATTTCTATGCATCCTTATATTTACAATAACAGGCCTAAGAAATCAGTATAAGCAGCACAGTTAGAAATCAAATTTAATTCTTAAAACAGTCAAGATGAATACTTATTAAGCTTACCTATATCCTTATCTAAACTACTGTTTACTTAAAAACATTGAATTAGGTCTCTGAAGGCATCAAAACAGATCCCTCCTTTTGGTCACACATTCTGATCTTCTTAACCATTCTCCTTTAGCAGGACAGGTTCTGAGACATTTAAAAGGCAGTTTTTATCCCTTAGCTCAGGATATACATTAACAGTATTCATTTTATATAGAAATAACCAAAGACAGCATCCAAACAAAATAAAAAAAACCTTACCTTCCCATATCTATATGCGTGTCTATTGAATTTGTTCTAATCTACCCAGACTAACACATCCGGGTAGACTAGAGAAACAAATTTAAAGACACTCTTATGGATATAAGGGAAAGGTTTATATGCAAGAGGAATGGAACTTTGAGAAAGCATCCTAATCCCGTCCAGTTCAAAGTCATAAGTCTGATATTAGCCCATATGTCCGATACTAGTCTATAAGATCTCCTTCTGACTCATGAAGTCACAGGCCAGTGGGTGCAGAGTCCTGGCGCTGGCAGGGGTCCTCTCGTGGCACATCGTTTCCAGGGCTCAGAGTCCATCAGCAGTATCCATGGGTGATAGGAACATCTTAGTGCTGACAGGGGTCTCTCTGTGACCTTGCCAGATTGAGAGGTCTGATTCCATCAGGATAGGTCTGGGTGGCTTCTCCTCCGACTCCTCCAGTTCCTCCTCCTCCAGTTCCTCCGATGCTGTGATCTCATCTTGTTAGTTGAGCGACTCCCAACAACTGGGGAAAAGGTCCCTCATCTCTACTTTCCAGTCTCATTCCCAGTTTCCCATCTCTCTCATTCACTGCAAAAGCCAAGGTAGGTAGACTAGAAAACTGACTCATTAGGGAGACTGGATGTCTAACTCATTAGGTATACCAGATCACTGAATTATTTGGTAGACCAGATGACCAAACTGTTAGGTAGACCAGATGTCTGAATCACTGGGTAGACCAGAGGACTGAATTATTAGGTAGACCAGACACCTGACTCATTAGGTAGACTAGATGACTGATTTATTTGGTAGACTAGATGACTGAAATCTTAGGTAGACTAGATGCCCGATCATTAGGTTACAAGATGACTGACTCATTAGGTAGACCAGATGCCTAACTCATTATGTAGACCAAATCACTGAATTTGGTAGACAAAATGACCAAATTATTAGGTAGACCAGATGACTGAACTATTAGGTAGACCAGATGACTGAATTCTTAGGTAGACCAGATGTCTGATTCATTGGGTATACCAGATGCCTGATTTATTTGATAGCCTAGATGACTGAATTCTTAGGTAGACTAGATGCTCAACTCATTACGTAGACTAGATGCCTAACTCATTAGGTATACCAGATCACTGAATTATTTGGTAGAACAGATGACCAAACTATTAGGTAGATCAGATGTCTGAATCATTGGGTAGACCAGAGGACTGAACTATTAGGTAGACCAGACACCTGTATCATTAGGTAGACTAGATAACTGACTCATTAGGTAGACCAGATCACTGACTAAATGGGTATACCAGATTACTGATTTATTTGGTAGACTAGAGGACTGAATTCTTTTTCTTCGTCTTTTTTTTAAGCAGCAGTTCCCTCTGGTGGTCGTGGAAGCTACCCATCCTTGCTTCTGGAGAGCTGCTGCTGGATTGGAATGGCCAAGCCAATGGGCAGCAGTCCCACAATCAACCATTATGCCACTAGGGCTCAGCCCTAGGTGACTGAATTATTAGGTAGACCAGAAGACTGAATTGTTAGGTAGACCAGACGACTGAACTATTAGGTAGACCAGATGACTGAATTATTAGGTAGACCAGAAGACTGACTCATTAAGTAGACTGGTTGCCTAATTTATTAGGTATACCAGAGGACTGAATTATTAGGTAGACCAGATAACCAAACTATTAGGTAGATCAGATGTCTGAATCATTGGGTAGACCAGAGGACTGAACTATTAGGTAGACCAGACACCTGACTCATTAGGTAGACTAGAGGACTGATTTATTTTGTAGACTAGATGACTGAAATCTTAGGTAGACTAGATGCCCAATCATTAGGTTACAAGATGACTGACTCATTAGGTAGACCAGATGCCTAACTCATTATGTAGACCAAATCACTGAATTTGGTAGACAAAATGACCAAATTATTAGGTAGACCAGATGACCGAACTATTAGGTGTCCCGGCCTGTGGGTCCGTAATTTGCAAGTCTTGGAAGGAGGAGCGGGAATTGGGGGCACAGGAGACGCGAGAAATGGAGACAAGACAGGATTCTGATCAAGTCTCATTTATTGGGGCAAAACTCAGGGTATATATAGCCAGTGGTCAGGAGTAAAGGTCACAGCTTATGCTAATGAGGTAAAGTCACAGGGGGCCAATCCTAGATGAGTGCCAAGAGTGCCAAATAAGGCATGCGAAAGGGGCTGTTTAAAGTGACAGTTAACAGTTTAAAGTGACAGTTAACAGTTTACAGTTACAGTTTAAAAATAACAGACTACTAGTCTTAGGTGATTAGCATATAGTTAACTGACAAGTGAAGGCTAGCAAGTCCACAAGTTAAGCTTCAAAGGGCAGAGCTGTTTATAGTTATAAAGATAATAGACTACTAAGCTCAGGCAACAAACAGTAACAGAGTTCAGACTAGTGACTGTAGTAAGGTCAAGCATGTCCGGGCTGGATGGCTCCGGACAGGTCCCCCTTTTT
>PVJH01014969.1:0-48492 GCA_004026705.1 Nesogale talazaci | reverse complement strand
ACTCTGGGTAGTGGTGCTGCCCGGGCCCCGGCTTCAGCACGTGTGGCAGCGATAGAAGTCATACTGTGGGGGTGGGGATGGACCAGCCAGCAGGTAGCCTGGGGGCCTACAGAAGTGCTTCACCCACGTGGGGCAGCAGCGAGGACAAGGATGGGACAGAGGAAGGCCTGCCCGCCGGGTGGTCCACAGGACAGGAAGGCAAGACTGGTCGTGGGTGAGCCCGGGATTGTGCTGCTGCCGGGCTGAAGGGATTAAGTGCAAAGGTCATTGGGCCCACACGAGACACGCGTGGCGTGGCAACAGGATCCCCGATGTGTGGCTGCCCCCAGTGTGGAAACGGCCTGGGAGAGGAGCACCGGGCAGAGAGCCAGCCATGGTCCCATGGCCCCAGACCCAGTCGCTGAGTGCCTGGCTTCCTGTTCTCCCGTGCAGGGCTGGGCCGGCCAGCTCTGGCCAGGCCTGGGTTAGCAGAGCCACTCACTACAGGGTCATTTTCTTGTGGCGGAGGGGGGCAGCAGCAGTCACATTGGACAGGGGTTTCCTTAAGCCCCGAGCACACTCGTTGCTGTCCCGAGAGGCGAGTCTGGGCCCACTGGGAGGGAGGGCAGGGCCAGACCTGCTGCTCCTGCAACGTAGGGCACCTCACCTCTCTGAGCTCCACACTGGGTTTCTCAGAGTGTGGGCACTGGCATGTTGGTGGCTTCGGGTTCACTGTGTGTGAAGGTCTGTATGTAAGGAGGCTTTTGGGCTTCTGAGCTGTAAGGTGTTCCGTAACCCTCCTAAACAGGGGCTTTAGGGTGCCTGGGTGGCATACGCCATTTTAGGGACGTCAGTACTGCCCACCGCTGGCACCTGGGGTAGGTTTTAAATGTTTCTTTCTCTTGAGTCATGAAACACCCTCTTTGGTCTTGGAATGTTTGTGTTCCTAAGAAAGTCTTGTCATGATTTACTGTACAATGCATGTTAACCAATGTTTTAGTCTTTTGTGCTATATAACAAATTGCCACAGGTGGTAAACGTTCTGAACTGTTAAGTCTAAGACGCTGTCCACCGCCATCTCCCGGCTTCTGTCAGTTGGAAGAGCTGGCACAGGGTGGCTGGACCTTCCCACGGCTCAGAGCTCAGGGCTCCTCCAGGCACACCTGCGGTTGGCAAAACTCAACCCTTGACACCTCACCTCCTGAAGGCCTCCCTAATACATGCCATGTGGAACAGCCCACAGGGGCCTCCCACAGCCAGCCCACACTGCCCACTGCACACACAGTCCTCAAATGGGAGAAGCAAGTGCTTCCCAAGAGGGACAAGGCCCTGGGTATGTGTTGGATTGTCTATGTGGTTTATGTTGTGCATTGTGGGTGGGGCATTGTGACCAGCCAGATTCCGTGTGGCCATCTCCTCACTGCCACAGTAGCACCTCCCACCTGCAGGGTGGGGACGCTCTGCACAGCCGCTCCTTACTATGGGCTGTCTTCCTGAGAGGAGCCAGTGGCATAGGGTCCTGGCAGTGTGGCCCGGTGGCTGCAGAGACTGGGGAGGAGACGCCACACCTGGAAGTAGCGCTCCACGAGAGGCTTCCTCCTCCTCGGGGTAGGTTCTTGAGAAGGGAGAGAGACCCCAGACCATCCACTGCCCGTCCGTCCGTCAGGTGGATGACATCCTTGGAGAAGGCAGCGATGACAGTGACGGTGAGAAGAAGCTGGAGGAGCAGGAAGGGAAGCCTCGGCGCAGGGTGGCAGGGGCAACGGGGGCCGGCACAGCAGAGCCCCAGCCCGCAGCAGCATCCTGGTCCCGCGAGCGGAGCCAAGCGGGCGGCACTGTGCCCAGGTAGGTGCTACAGGTGTCCCATCCTGCCCTGTGCCCACCCCCAGCTGCCCCAAGCTGTTTCTCCAGCAGAGGCCTGGGTACACACTGACACTCAGGTTTCTTCCCATGAGCCTTCACAGGAGAAGGGGTACGGGTCTCTGACTCCCACACTCACATGAGAGCAGGGGTGTGTGCATGTGTATGTGCGTGTGTAGCACGTGTCATTTGTGTGCCGCGTGAGAGAGGCCCAATCATGCAGCACAGTGTTCTCCCCAGCACCACCCGCCACCCCCAGGTGTCCAGCCATGGTGGGCCCGTGGGGTCCTGCCCTACTCAGCAGAAATTGCATCCCCTGCTTGCCTGGCATTCTCTGGGATCCTTGGGAAGGATTTCTCTTATTTGCGGTGCTCCCTGCGGCTTGCAACACCCCTGTGCTGAATGCTGCCATTTCACTGACCTCACGCAGCCCACAGAGGCCTGGAAATGGCGCTGATGGAAGCTGTTGGAATGAATTCACACCTCCTCCTCTCCCACAAGCACCAGGTGTCTTGACGGATGGCACCTTCATTCCTCAGGGTCAGTCACAAAGCTCAGACAGTGAGCCTGTGTGAAAAGCATGTGCCCCAAGAGAGCTTCATGTCACTGCTGCCCCTCTTGCCCCTCTTCATGTTCAGCGTGCTTCGAGTAGGCACCGGGAGCCGGCCAGGCTCTCCCTCCAGTTCCGCACAGGGGACACCACAGTGTTAGATTCATGTGGTGTTTCTGCTACAGGACGTTAGACAGGCAGCGGTGTGCTGAGATCTGGTAGCAGTGCCAACAGCCAGCTCTTCTCTAAGTGCTAGAATATTGTGGTCTGGTCACTCTTCCCACCCCGACTGGTATCATGAGGACAAGTAAGGAAACACCGCCATTTCTAAAGATGTTGTTTCCTAGCAGGAGTCAAAGCTGCCGCAAGTCAGTCCTCCCTGGCTGGCCTCTCTCTCCCTAAGGGACATAAAGCCTTGCTGCTTGTAAATACCAGCACAGCCTGTCGTCCATTCCCAGGACCTGTACCCTGTCCTTCCTCCCAAGACCCTCATGGCCCCACTGGGGAAAGTAGAGCCACCCCAGGGTCCCCAAGGTTGAGAGAGGGCCTCAGGAGCCCTAGTGACCAGAGACCAGAAGAGTCATGCGATGACTTAAAGGAGCCTTTAAAAAGACAAGGCTGGAAGAAAGGACCAAAGGAGGCCTCACCACAGATGCTCGTGCCTGCTTGTGGCTGAGAAGATGGTGTGTGGGGGTGAGAAGCAGAGACCTGGGTCTGGAGGCCACAGGGAAGAAGGCACAGTGTCCCCCAGCTCAACCAGTGAAGATGGAAAGATGCTTCGGCAGCATGACTGACAGCATGGCACGTGTCAGAAGATAAGAGGCACAGTCAGCTGCGTGGTCAAAATCAGCGGTGGTAGTCCGACCTGGACAGCAGGCATGGGCAGAGTGGACACCGGCGACAGACGGAGAAGACGCCCGGCAGCAGTACCTTAACAGATCGTGCAGAGGCTTCGAGGAGTTGGTGAGAAATCTTTTAATCCCCTCCTCCAGGAGCTTGTTGAAGCTGCTTCCTGTCATTACCAGCACACCCCAGTGGAAGTTGTTCTCGTACTGCATCCACAGGGAACTGAGGAAAACTCAAGCCCAGCTCAGAAGGCACAGAACAAGGGCTCATTGGTGATGTTAGATCGCCTTAGCTGTCAGCAGAGAATACCGGAAATGTTCGCGTCCCCTGTGCAAAGGCATTTGACCTTGTGGGTCACAATAAACTCTGACTGCCTTGCAAACAGTGTGAAACTCTGCACACTTGATTGTGCCTTGTACAGAACCTGCTCACAGGCTTGGGGGAACAGGACAGAACAAGGGGCAAGGAGTGACTGCACACACATCAGGAAAGGGTGTGTCGAGTGTCTCTGCCGAGCAGGGCTGCATGCAGGCATCCGTGGTGGAGGGAGACTGGTTCACAGCCTGCGACAAGGAGACATGGCAACTTTGCTGGCTGGACGTGCACAGGACCAGAAGAAAGCTCCGGGGTGGGTTACGGGTCGTTGTCATACGGCTGGCCAGCGCCGTTGCCCAGGGTTGCATCTGCAGACCGCTCGTCCTTCAGTGTGACTCTTCCACGGAGAGTGGAAGGTTGTTCCCCACCTCCCCCATCCTCAGAAGGAAACCGGCAACCTTAGACACACGGTGGGTGGGCACAGCTGTCCTTTTCCGGTCTTGAGGGTAACGTGTGCCCCAACTGTAATCTGGTAGGAGGGAAGTCGGCTTTCTACCTGGTAAAGCGCCCTCTGCACAGTGCTGCAGAGTACAGGGCTGGGGGAAGCTCTCAGGACCCCCAAGGTCAACAGCTGGCCCCGAGTCATGGGTTCAGTTATGGGGAGAGCTTAGGGAAGCAGCTTTCTGGACAGCACGGGCAGATGGGTGGCAGCCTGTTCCAAGGCTGGGCCGGGTCACAGGCAAGAGCTCCTGGGTGGGTGACTATGTGCACCTTAGCTATTTGGTGGGACTGTGATATGCACCACGACCCATGAACCCCGGATGTGACACATGTCCCACCACCCCTACGTCTGCTTCTCCTTCAGAGGCCACAAACGGAAGCTGAACGAAGAGGACTCGGCCAGTGTGTCCAGCAAGGAATCCAGCAACGAGGACGAGGAGGGCAGCAGCTCTGAGGCAGACGAAATGGCCGCAGCCCTGGAGGCCGAGCTGAGTGACTTCATGTGACCTAGCAGGGGCAGGGTGTGCCGCCCGTTCCTCGTCCCAGCTCACCTCAGCGTGGGCTCCTGTCCTCCCAGAAAGACCTGTACATGCACACAGAAACCCATTATTTTACAGAAACAGGTGTTTTTAAGAAGTCCACTATGGGAAAGTATACTTTTTTAAGTGGCAGGAGTCTGGGAGGGCTGGTGTGCTTGATGCCAAAGGCCCTGGGAGCCCCACGGCGGGGGCAGGGCCTCCCTAAATGCCACCTATATGGAGGAGTGGGATTGGACAGGGAAACACGGCAGGAAGCAGAGCGCCCTTTGTTTTTCTCCCAGTTGTGGAGGAGGAGGGCCCCGGGAAGGGGGTGTGACGCTCAGAGTTGTGCGTGCAGGCCTGGGGACGCCCCACCCTAAGCTGGCCCAACCCTTTTGGGGAGCTTGTGAGCAAGGGGTACTTGTGTCTGAGATGGGGTGGAAAGGGTTCGTCTGTCTCACACCTGACCCAGAGGCAGACCTTTCTCTCATGGAATAAAAGTTCTTTTTATAGCTCTCTCCCTGGTGTGCTGTATCAGTGGCGCGGCACCAGCTCAGGGCCCGGCCTGCGTGTGCAGAGACCTTCCAACGGAGCCCTGGGGATGCAGTAGGTGAAAGGTCTGGAGGTGAATTCCCCAGTGGCTTTGCAGAAGAATGCGGTGACCCAGGCTCTGACTCCACAGGCCAGCACTGTAAGCAGACGTCCACACAGATGGGGCCTTCAGCTGATCCTGCAGCAGCCACCTGCCCTTGGCCCTCGTCCCACTTAGCTACAGGGACTCCCAGAGCCCCACCAGCATTTGATGTCAAAGGCTGTGCAGTCTATCGACTACAGTTCTGAAAATTCAATCCAGGAAACTGAATGTCACTGTTCCCAGGACCTGAGGGCCCAACATACACACACTCCACCACCCCCACCCCTACCCCCCACATACACAAGTTCCCTGCACCCAGACCTCGGGAGGCCCGTGTAATCAAGGGTGCAGAACTGAAGCAGGCTTTCAGAATTCCTTCCGGAACATTCCACGCATGCACAGAAGCAGACAGCAGGCAGACTCCCCTTCTTGCCATGTCATTGGTCAGCGTGGCAGGCGGGGGTCTGTTCGCAGTTTGATGTTACTACCATTTTAACCACTTCAAGTCAGAGTCACCAGCATTGTTGCATTCACCATCGCCACCATGATTCATTCCCAAGGTGCATTTGCATTGTCAGTCGTGGGGACTGGGCACTCACTGTCAGCAGGATCCTGCACTCTTGTTTGCATGTCGTATGCCCTCACAAGACCCATCTGTGTCACAGAATGCATCTGTGGCTAAGGCCCTTGGCACTGGGGGCCGCCACGCCATTTTTCCCATGGCCTGTTGGTGGGAGCTGCAGTGAGTGTTTCCTCTGGTCAGGAAAGCAGACCGTCTGATCAGTGTTCCGTTGCTGCCCTCCTTTGTGAGAGCGTGAAGACCGGCAAGTGTCCCACGTGCCGTCTGTCACTGGGGAGTCTCGCTGTCCTCGTCTGCCAGGGTTGCTGTCTGCGGTGCTGCCATGGAAGGGACGGCAGGGAAGGAAGGCACCTGTGCCAGGATGTTTCCTGTTAGCTGAACCAAGGCCCCATGCCCTCTGGCGGTGCCTGGGTCCCTTCTCGTGCGCCATGGGTATGGAGATCCACCAGCTTCGTGTGATCGCAGGGCCCCTAAAGGTGACACGTCAGCTAGATGTGGAATCATTGCAGAGAGAACTTCTGCCCCCACAGAGGCTGGCAGCCTGGCTTGGCGGGCATGTCACTTGCTGGATGGAGTGTAAACACTCTCACTGCCTGATTTGCAGATGTCAGCCAGTGTGAGCTGACACGAGACTCACCCACCCACCCAGGGGTCTTGGATTCAGGCCAGGGCAGGCCCTGTGCAGCCCTCATTGCTGGCCCTGGCCCTTGGCCACCCACACGGTCTGTGGGGCAACTGTCCACAGCTCCCCTTCTAGATCAAGCCTCTTAGCATTATTTCGTTCGTCCGCCCACTTCTGTGGGGACCAGTCAGGTTGTTTATGGTCCTGTTGTGAGGTCCTGGACTCTGGCGGCTATGACGCTTCCCCCTTACTGCTGCACTGGGATCCACGCTGATGTGTGTCACCTGCAGCATGTGTCTCAGGCAGTGTGTGAGTAGCCCTGAGATAGGTGTGATGGTGTTGGCCTGGCCCAAAAGCAGACCCAATGGACAGTGAGCAGATGCCCCCCCCCCCAGTGTCCCTCACACTCAAGGTCAAGTCGGCAGACCCACCAGCAAGTGAGTGTGCAGGGTCTTCCCTCAACATGTGGACAGGTGAGAGGAAAATGGCGATCCTGGCACTCTGTGTCAAGGGGCCACAGGGACAGTCCTGCCCATACCCACCCAAGGGCAGGGTGGGGCCTGAGGGCCGGGGATGAGCAGCCACACTGCCCACACTCAAGACCAGCCGAGCCATGAAAACACCAGCTGAGGGTATGGAGCACTGCCCAGTGGGCCGGCTGCTCCCCAGTGACTCAGCACCCAACTGGGCCAATGCTCCGCAGAAGGACTACCCCACCCCAGTGCAGGCATGGAGTCAGTGGCCTGGGGCTTTCTGAATCTGGTGCCAGCCGCTTGTCTTTGGACGGGAGCCGTGTGGGCGGTAGATGGCAGTGTGTGGACGCTTCTTGCACCCACAGGACCAAGCCCAGGTTGGAAACTGGTGTTCAGGGTCTGCAGTGAATAACAGGGAGATTGCAGTGGGTGCTAGGCGGCGTCTCCCAGTGAGTCACACAGGGTAATGAAGGTGACACCAGGCCGCCACCAGGATCAGGACATACACCACAGGAGGCTCAGCCCGCCAGGCACAACGAGTTCAAAGATGAACCATCTTTGCCAACATATTTTCCTTTAGCCGAGTTGACTGATGCATGGACAACAGGTGATTTCTTTACTCCAAAAACCCCATGACAGAAAAGGGAGAGCATGGACCAAAAATAGAACAAATGACTCAAGCCGTTTCAGGAGCAAGTGTCACTGTAAATCTGATCCTGGGCACTTCCCTGGGAAGATGTCTGACTGTGTGCATGCAGAAGTGCCAAGTCCCTTCTACAGGATGCCTTGCGCCTGCTGCTCCCCTCACTGTGTCGCAGCAGGTGTGTGTATGCCCTGCAGGCTTCAAATGCCCTATCAACCCTCCCAGCCTCCCCTGGATCTGGGCCTCAGAGGTAGATAACACAGGAAGGAGTCCAGCACCTGACCTTGCCTAGGAGAGGTTTGTGCTGTTCCAGCAGGGCTGGGAACCAGCCTGGTGGTGGCTAGTTTGTGAAATGTGCGTGACCTTTCGGAACAGGAAACCTGAGGGTCATCTCTGCCTAAGAGCTGCCTGTGCCCAGCTCAACGAGGGGGGCTGGCCTTTCCATCACTGCTGAGTCCATTCCAACCCAGAATGACCCTGTAGGACAGGGGGATGAGCCCTGTGGGTTTCTGAGCTTGTAACCTCGTAAGGGGAGTGGAAAGCCTCATCTCTCTCCTGTGGGCGCTGATGGTTTGGAACTGCTAACTTGGGCTCTGTGCTACCAGGGCTTCTCCACAGTCCTGGCAGTAACTCAGACCTGGGTCAGGCTCCTGCAGGGCTCCCTCCACCTCTCCCATCTCTCCCTTTCCCCGTTGCAGGTGTCGTGATGGAGTCTGTTGCAGTCTCACCACTTTGACCACGACAAGAGGAGTGCGGCCCAGACCACCCCTCCTCGGGGTGGGGACCACATGCTGTTAAGATAGCACTCTCTGAAGCAGGAAGACCCCAGGCTCAGCCCAGGCACCTCCAACTCAACAGGGAATTTCAAGTAGCTGCTCCCTTCAGGCTCACACACGGCAAGGGGGCAGGCTGCTGGCCCTGTGCCACCATCCCTGTGAACAAACGCAGAGTCCTGGCATTTTCCACATGTTCGTTCTGTCGACACCTTCCCTCTGCCCATTCACCCGTTCCTGAGTGGATTGCCCTTCATTTTACTGCAGCCAGAAAGCTCTGATTACCCACCCCCACCCATGGCGGGAGACCAGGGATGGGTCTTACGGAGTTCCTGAGTGTGGGGCGTAACTCCACTGGATGGATTTGTTTGGAAAAGGCTGATGGTTTCAGATCAGCAGATGAGATGGGCCTGGGAACATGGTAAGGCGGCCTGGTGGCAGAGGTCGAGCAATTGGAGCCTCCCACCCCCACCAACCCTCTGCGACATCTGCTGGGAAGTTGACCACCTAGAAAACCGAGTGGCTGTGCTGCTCTGCCGCATGGAGCCCATGTGAGTTGACCTTGACCCAGTGGCACTTCACAGTCGGTGGCCGGTGACTGAGAATAGCTAGCAACATAGAATAATTTGAAATTGGGGGGGGGGGGGTGTTTGCCTTGAAGGTACATGTCATGCCCTAATGACCTTGAACTTCCATTTTGACAGCCTTGTGACCATAGTTAAGTCTCAGAGCCTCCAAGCAAAACCTAACTCCATCTGGCTGGTGCCCACTTCCAGTGACCCCAGGTCAGAGTCACACGTCCCCTGTGTTGTGTATGTGTCCAAGGCTGTCACTGTGGAAGCAGAAGTCAGCCTCTCTTTCTCAGACTAATTCCTGGTTTTGAACTGCTGAGTGTGAGGGTAGCAGTCCAAGGTTAGTAGCCCAACTTCACTGCCAGCATTCAGTCAAAGCAAATTACCACATAGAAAATCCCACCTAAAAGTGGGTCCTCAGGGGGCAGTGTTGTTCTAAGTAACGGACACTCCCTGTGCTGAACATGTTGGTAACAGACTTGTTTGTCTGACCTTGGCTTGGATCAAAGGAGGGACCAGAACAAACCTCATTGCCATCTACCTCCTGGCAGCTCTACAGGGGAGGGGAGTCCTGCCCTTTCTGGTTTCTGAGACTAAATCTTTATGGAAGCAGAGAGCCGCCTCTCTCCCACAGAACCGCTCGCGATCTCAGACCGGTGACTTTGTGGGTAACAGCTCAACACGTACCCACTGCACTACCAGGGCAGGGAAAGAAGGAGGGTGGAACCCTCTAAGAACCAGTCACCAAACCTGGCTGGCCCTCCAGCAAGACTACAGCCAAAGTGCATGCCACCTGTGTCTTCCTGAAAACACTGCTGCGGGAGAGAGAAGGTGTCCCAGCTGGGAAATGTCTTCAGGCAACGAGCAGAAAGAAGTGAGCACAAGCCCACAAGGACACGACGCACACAGCCCTCCAGCCTCTGGCGTAACTCGACAGATAACGGGTACAGCCGTCATTTAAAAACTCACAGGTCGCTGAGGGGAAGCCCCCGCAAAAGTCGGAGATGAGAGTCACTCTCCACTTAGCGCAAGGAATAGGAAATGATGGCAGCCTTTCTGTAAAGAAAGGCATTCAGTGGTAGTCTTGTGGTTCAGCTCCCAGCAGCTCACTACTCCAAAGCCGTGCCTGCACCCACACTCAGTCTAGCCCGGTGCAAGGAGACAGGCGTCCGTACTGCAGCCGGAGAGCACAGAGAGGACCTGAAACTGCTAACTTTCAACCACAATGCTAGACAAAAGACAGAGGGAGAAGGTAGGTTCCTCGGAATGCTGTGTGCATAGAGTGAAAGCTCTCTAAAAGTCGACAGGCAAGTGTACCAACACTAGCGACCCCCACTAGAGGGGATTCTGTGAGAGGCAGTTGCCAGCTCCAGGACGGTTTTCGTGGACCCTTGCCTCTTCGCCCATGCCTGTAAGCACCTGGACCCCTCCCCGATGCTGGCTTTCTCTCTGCGCGTGGAACCACCCACGGTAAAGCCCCGTCAGGCATGGGAGTGACGATGAGGACAGCACAGGATCAGGCGGTGACCTCGATGGCACTTCGCAACTTCTGAGTTGTCATGTAAGAAAAGCCTGACAACTGTGCGCAGGACTTGACAAGTCCAACCTCGTGGGCTCTGGCCACCTCACAATCATGGGCATTACGCACGCACGCACGAGTGAGTGTGCAGAGGGAGGACAGCACAGCTGAGGTGTGCCCCACCACTGCCTCTCCCCACTGTAACCAGTAAGCTTTTCCCGTCGATTCCTCAGGAGTGACAGAACCAGGACCACAAGTCTGAAGAGCTTTCTGCTGCCCCCACACCTTCCCGTTCCTCATGACTGGGATTCTGGCTTCCACAGGCTAAGTGCACCTGGTCAGGAGGCATTGCAGGAGCCCCCTGAAAAGAAGCACACAAGCTGGAGGATGTCAAACCTTAGTCTCCCCCTCCTGGAGACTACAAGTTCAGCATCTAGGTGTTTGCAAGGCCATGCTGTCTGAAGGCACTAGAGCTGATGACTGCCGGGACCTTGGACCTTGCACATCCTTTGGTATGTGCATACATCCACCTGCCTGTCTAACCATGCTGTGTTTCCTGCCAAGGGGAACAGAACCCACCCTACCTGGGGACGTGCCTTGTGAACTGCCAGCACCTTCAAATACTCGTTCCATTTCTGAGCAAGGCTGCATTTACAGGACACAGAGACAACTGGCTACAGACACGGGTGCCTGTCGGGGGCTCACAGAACACGAGGATCTGTGGTATGCTGAGGGTGTCTTCCTTCCACCGCACGTTTTTGCATCTGTGGGATCACCAACAGGTTTGTGAGTAGGGGCCGGGCTTCTCAGATCAGCATCTCCAGGACCAGTGTGGCCATCCTGGAGCCCATGCCTCAACCGTTCCCAGCAGGGGCCCCAGCACTCTGCTGCCACTTTGTTTTGTTTTGTTTTGTTTTGTTTTGTTTTGTTTTGTTTTGGGGCATCACTGCTCTCCGGTGGCAGGAGTAGGAGGCCCAGCCCCACTGCTGGAACTGAACCTCCATCCCAGTGGGCCCCAGTCCCGTGCACAACCCCTACGCCACCGGGGCTCAGCCCCCTGCTGCCACTTTGGAACATCAAAGAGCTGACCAGGGGCCAGCAGGAAACCACTGCCCTTCTCTGGACCCCCTCACCTGGTCTGATAGACATCCCAGGAACAAGAAGGTGCATTGAAGCGTAATCATTGCATCGGGAAGTTGATATGCACCTACTTCTTGAGAACATAAAAATAGGTGGTTAGCAGCCTGTTTGACAGGAGCAAAGCGATTGTGTGGGCGTGGTGTTCCAGGAGATGAATATAGAATAATTATGAAGAGCTATACTGTTAAAGTAATAGCACTAAGAGGGTCCTTCTGGGGAAATGTTAAGTGGGTTTGGGCTACTTCCTCCACCCTAAGGCTCAGGCATTAGCATCTGCGTTTGTTTCCAAGCTAGCTGCACTAATAGCTGCGAAGTGGCTCGCCAGCGCTTGGGGCATTTGGAGAAGAATAACTTCTTTCCCCTTGATTATTGTTATAATAAAGCCTTCTAGCACATTGCCATTAAGTGTTGGTTCTCCTGACCTTGGCAGGAACAGTCATTTCCTGCCCCCTGCGGGGGCGGGGGGAGAGGATGGAGAAGCGGCTAAATCCTCCCCATGACAAACGAAGCACATTATATTAGTGTTTCCAGCAGCCATTGCTGCCAAAGCATGGGGGGAGGTGCACCATGGGGGTCAAGCATTGACTCACGCACTTCACTTGCTAGTAGTCACCCCAGAGCACAATGTGGCCCTGGCCCACCTGCCCTTGACCCCTTCACAATGCTTCAGAGAAACGCCTCAGACAAGCCTCACCCAGGGGCCAATTCACCAGATGGTGCTTGGAGTCAAAATAGGGTCTTCACCTGAAGATACTTTTGAGAAGAGGGTGGCAGGAGCCCTTGTCCCAACGTCTCCACAACACAGCGAGGGAACAGTGAGGGACTTGGAGGGACCCAGGGACATGCAAGTCATGCACACAAAGTCCATAACCTCCCTGCCACTGACCCTGGAACTATGGGACAGGGTGGCACTGCCCCTGTGGGTTCCCAAGGCTGTGAACCCTTCCATTCAAGAGCCCTGTGTGTCCCCGTGTGGGGAGCAGCAGGTGGTTTCAAACTACTGACCTTGCGGTGAGCAGCCCAATACAGAACCCCCGCTCACCATGACCCCATAGAACCGAGTGACTTTCCGTATGGGTTCCCAAGTCTGTCCTCACTGCCTCGGAAAGCCTCATCTTCCTCCCAAGGAGCAGCTGGTGGCTTCCTCCTACTGACTTCATGTGAGCCGTCCCAGGCCTACTGGGCCTTGCAACAGGGGCAGTGCAGCAGGCCCTGTTCTTGCTGTCAGCCCTCTGCTGCCCCCAGCCCCCAGCTACATCTCGCCCAGGCCTCTGAAACCAGGATCCCCGGGAGCCGCTCAAGTCCACCTGCTCCACGTTCAGCCTGTGCTGAGGACTGCCTGCCTGCCAGCCCAAACTGCTGTGTGCTGAGAAGCAGACCCCCCAGTGAAGGCCGCACGCATAGCCAGGTGGAGTGCAACAGCCCCTCCCCATTCAGTTCACAGTGCCCCAGAATTGCTGCAGCACCTGCTGTGGGGTCACGGTGCCCTGCACACGCCTAAGATGACAGGCCAGCCCTCCCTGGGCATCCTGGAGGGCTCTCTGCCCCCCAGGGGCCATTGCACTGAGCACTGCTGATAGGCTGCCGTATGCTGGCAAGCTAGCATCTTGAGCAGAAGCCACTAGCAGGGGGTGGACTCTAAAAGTATGAAGGACCACGCTGAGCGTTCTTTCAGAGAGTGACCACCCCTCCCAACCAGTAGCGGTCAGCTGCTGGGCTGAGAGGTGACCAGCGGAAGATGGCCTGCTGGAGTCAGGTGGTGGGCCACCTAGGTGGAGACTCTCCAACCACTGGGCTCTCAAACCAACCAGACCTCTCAATATGCCAGTTTGGATATAAGCAACCCTCTGTGGGTTTTCTGGGGGAAAAAAAAAAAAAACCTTACAGAAGAAACAGCTGGGACAGGAATGATGACCAGAGGGAAGGGGCTGCACCCCCCTATGGACAGACTGGTTAGCACGTGGTCTCACTGAAAGAAGTGAGGGTGGGAGTGGGGGTGGCTGTCTGGCCTCAGCATGTTAGGGACAACTGAGAGGAACAGTGGATTCGGGAACAGCATGCAGACTTGAGGTCCCACCCACCTTAAGAAGTTTCTTGCAGAAAATAATGCATGCAAAAACAAATATTTAACACCTGTGAAGATTTGAATGATCGAACCCAAAAGTCACAAGATAGACAGGACTGAGAAAGCCATAAAGGAAGAACACAGGCTATCTCAAGCTGAAAGCGGGAGGGGAAAGCCAGGCTTTGATTGCAATGCTGAACGTTTCCATGGACAAAATAGCCAACATGCACGTGCACGCAAGCATCTAAAGAAGGAGGCAAGACCCACAGAGTCCCAGTACCAAGAGGAGCTGGTCAACAGTCCACCATTTCAAGAGGTAGTATGTGGTCCAGGACACACAGCTCCAGGGACTGGCAGATGTCATTGGCATTGTTTCAACCTGCTGGTCAAGCACTGGACACACTCCCTCATCTCTGGCCAACAGGGAAAGAGGCATATTTGTGCCTGGTCCAAAAAAAGTGACCCAGAAGACTGTGGAGATTATCAACCCGCATTATGTGTGTCACGAGTCAGTAAAGTTCTGCTGACAAGCATTGGACAATGATTGCAGCAGGATGTCAGCAGGGATTCAAGCCAGGTTCAGATAAGAGGGCGCAAGGGACATCATTGCTGTAACACATCATGTGTATCTCAGCTGAGAGCAGAGAATGCCAGAAAAACATAGAAGGTATATATTATGCAAAGGCATTCAGGATCTTGATACACTCTGACAGGCATGGAGAAGAATGGAAATTCCCAAATACGTCACTGTCCTCACGAGGTCCTGGGAACTAAACCAAGAGGTAATCATTGGGACAAAACAGCAGAATGGATACTGTGCGTCTAACATGAGGAAATGTGTGTCAGGGCTCCTCCTCGCCCCACATGTGCACATCTGTATGCTGAGCAAAGCATCTGAGAAAGTGAACTGTATGAAGAAGAACACAGTGTCAGGACTGGAGGGAAACACTCCAACAGCCTGTGCCATGCAGGTGACAGCCCTGCTTGTGGCTAGTGAGGAGGACTTGAAGCCCAGGCTGATGAAACCAAAGACTGCAGCCAGGGGTATGGATTGCAACACATGTTTAAAAGAATTTTTTTCCCATTGAGTGATTCCAACTAGTGATCTTTTATTTTTGTTTTTGGTTTTTTTTTTTTGGGGGGGGGGGTCATCACTGCCCTCTGGTGGTGGGAGTAGGAGTCCCAGCCTTGCTGCTGGATTTGAACCTCCAACCCAGTGGGCCGCAGTCCCACGCACAACCACTACGCCACTGGGGCTCAGCCCTCAACTAGCGATCTTAGAGGAAAGGATAGAACTGCTCCTGGGGGTTTCTAAGACTGTCCCTCTCCGGAAGCTGGCAGACTCATCTTCTATGAGAATATCACATAACCCAGCAATTCCGCTCCTAAGTATATGCCCAGAGACTTGTATGCCAATGTCCATTGTCACACTCTTCAACAACGTCAAATGGACCCAAACAGTCGGCCTGCCTTCAACAGATGAGCGACTGGTGCTGCATACAATGCCACACTGCTTGTCAAGAAAAGAAAGCCCCAATTCCTGCTGCAGTCTGGTGGGGCGTCAAGACATGGCCAGCTAAGTAAGCCGATCGCCAGCAGCTGAAGATCATCTTACCTCACTTCAAAGAAGACAAGAAAAGCTGAATACATAGAGACCAAAGTTTAGTAACGAGCTTTTTTTTTGGGGGGTGGGGGGGGAAGAGAGGTAAGCTGGCTAATGGTATTGGAAATATTGCATTATGGTAAGATTGCACAGCTAATTTTCATTGCTGTCAATAAGCTATACATCTGTAAGCAAAAAATTGAATTGAGAAAAAGTCTTCACGAAATGTCCAAACCAAGCCTTAGAACCAAGACCAAAGTGAAGTAGTTGCTTGTGAACGCCCAGCCTCCTCATGGGGTCTGGTTCCTTGGTCTGGAGGGTCCAGTCCATCCCAGTTCATGGCTTGTTCCCAGGTGATGGTGCCGCTCTGTTTCCCAGACGTTGCACGGGCCTGGGGTCTTCCACCCAGCTATGCAGTGCACCATTGTTCACTCGTCACTTGGAACAACTGAAGAAGGAAAGAACCGGAAAAGGAGGAGGAGATGGAATGTGTGGCCAGCGGCCTCCAGGAACAATGGCCTCCCTGGCGATGAGGCCAGAAGAGCTGGACCGTTGAGTGAATGTTCTTGAAGGGTTTGCCGGATCACCAGCCCTTATCATTGTGGAGATAGTGCCAGTCACTGAACAGTTTAGCCTATACAAGTCAATGATTCATGCATTGCCATCAGAAGCCTACTTAACTTGTATGCTGTCCTTTTCTCAACAGTGTTTTAAATTCTATACCATTGCCTAAATTAATGGCACTATCAGTAGAGTGACTTTATGTCCCAGGGGAATGATTGATTATGATTTCTATCATAAAATTACAATGGTACCACTAAAATTAACCGGAGACATATTTAAACCATTCATAAACCATTTATGAATGGATTGGGGCTTGCATTTAACTATCGCCCACTCTAGGTCTTATGACACAGTCCTGCCACATGCTCGGCCTCATGAAGCGATCACTGAAGATATGGGTGCTCTAGGAAAATGTGATGAACAAGCAGACGGTGTCCCGCTGTCAGAAAAAGTATCATCTAGGGACTTAGACTCGTCTTCAAGCAAGCAGCTATCCAAGTGAGGCATCAGCTATGTCCACGGAAGAAGCACATCAGCCTGTGTGATTAATATCATCTAACCCTAAAAGAGGGAATGGTGTCAGACTTACATTGTGAATTCCTGGTTTGCAGGAGGTTATGGATAACAATGGAAACCTAAAATCCATTTGCAGGGTCCCCACATGGGTTGAGTTCTCAATGAATCCCTCTGACCAGAGTCCAAGATGTGTGTCTCTTGCTTTCAAGCAGGGAGCATGACAAAGTAGATCATGACAAGTGCAGGTAGGTTAAAATGCAATACTTTCTCATCTGGTCTCCCTTTTAGCCCATTTTAAAATCATTGTAGAGATTGGTGTGTCCTGCTTTCTTTTCGATTTAGGGTTCTCCATGTTTTGTCAGGTCCTTGTTGGTTTTGTTTGTTTGGTTGCTTACTTCCTGTTTGTGGTTCGTGTGATTTTTCTGTACATGAAATCCAGGACAGGTAGATTTATAGGGAGAGTAGCTGGGTTGGTAATTGCCTTAGAGGCATGGCGGGGGAAGATGTAGGGAAGTGGGGAGAAATAACAGGATGGTACCTGGTTACCAGTACTGAACAATCGATCAAAGCTTTCATAGAAGAATCAAAAAGGGGGAAATGCATAAGAGAAATGCACATTCTTATGGATTTCAGACTTTCTTGAGCCACAGCACATGAATAAACCCTTGGAACGATTGTCCTGAGATAGTCTTTAAATCTTAAACCCAACTCCCCTGAAGTCAATAGTTTTAGAGAGGTCTGCCGTAAGCATTATGCTCCTTTAAGAACTCTCTCGGGCTGAGCCCCGGTGGCTTAAGTGGTTGAGTGCGGTACTGCAGCCCGTAGGCTTGGCGGTTCAAATCCAGCAGTGGCTCTCAGGAGCGGCACTGGGTAGCTCCCACGACCACCTGAGGCAGTGATTGCCCCCCCCCCCCCCCCCGCAAAAAAAAAAAAAAGAACTCTCTCTCACACATGGACGACAGCAGCTGGAAAGAACTGTAAGGGCAGGGAGTTCATGCTAATCAGGAGGAAGGACACGGACAAGGGAGGCTAAGGATGGTTGAACAACTCGAGGAAGGCGGTAACATCACTAACTCGCACACGTCGGTATGGTTGAATGGTCGTTGCTCTGCTGTATAGATTCTCAGCAACAACAACCAAATAAATAGAATTGAAGGGGGGAGGGAGATAATTTTGAGGAATGTTTGTTTTTAATTAAACCCAGCTGCCTTTAGAACTACAAATATAAATGGGAGATCTGAAGCAAGCATTATTAAATTTTATGCCATTTAGGGAGCAATTCATCATTTTTTTTGGGGGGGGGCATCACTGCTCTCCGGTGGTGGGAGTAGGAGGCCCGGCCCCACTGCTGGAATTGAACCTCCGTCCCAGTGGGCCGCAGTCCCGCGCACAACCACTACGCCACCGGGGCTCAGCCAGGAGCAATTCATCTTACTCATGCTTTTAATCGCACCCAACGCTGCTGGTTCTATCCATTTTGGTTCTCAGGTTTTCTCTGGGAAGTTAAACCCAAAGGTAACCGACTGGGCTAATGGCAAAGCTGGCGTCCCAAGAGAGTGGTCTGATTGGAGTCGTATGAAGCCACTCTGACATTCGTGTGGGTGGGACGGCCAGGGAGGGGTTGATTGGAGCATTTCCTTTCTGCCCTCGACTCTTGTCACGTCTCCTGTGCTCACGGGATTCCGCTGCTGGCAGCAGATTCTCTCATCAGAAGGGGTCACCGTGCTGAAGTAGAGGGACTGATTTTAGGCAGTAGGTCTTCTTGGAGGGGTGTGGGGGAACCTTACTTCAGAGCCATGTGAGGCTCAGTGGCTAGTTGGCTAGGGGTGACGTTGGGCCTACCCTGCAGTGTGGCAGAGAAAGGGGAGGTCTGCGTTACTGCTCTGCTGCTTTCTCGCTGTGTCTGAGCATGCTGCTTAGATTAACAATGCTTAAATTCACTTGCCTACAAAATGGACACAATAAAGATACCGAGCCTTATTGGGTAATTTAAGGATTAGATAAGATAATGAAATGAAGCCACACATGAAGTAATTATGAGAATGTGCTCATGACCCAAAAAAGCATGGCTAATCCAATTCTGAGCACCTGAGGTCCTAACAAAATTAGATTAAAATGCATACTGTTTTTACTGCTTTGTAAGAGCTCAGAAACTTACCTGCAGGAGCAAATGTTGGGGGAAGGGGAATGACTTCACTTTCTGTGCCATGTTCCTTCTCCAGAATGTGAAGTCAATGAAGCGTGTGTGCACGGGGTACGTGGCACGGTGCCTGGACAGTGGGAGGATAGACAGATGGATGTGTGGATGGAAGGATTGGGTGGCTGGGTAGTTGGATGGATGGACAGACAGACGAACAGACAGGCATGTGGATGAATGGATGTTTGAATAGAAGGATTGAATAGATGGACCAATGGACAAGTGGATGGATAGGTAGCTGGATGGACAGACAGATGGATAGATATACAAATGGCTAGTCAGACTGACGAGACTACAGAGTCACTTCATTTACACTTGGGGACACTTTCTCGAGGGTCAAACAGCATCCAGCAGGATCTTGGAGGGGTGAGGGTCAGGCACCCAGCCCTCACATCTGCCTCACTGCAGGTCCCCCACCCACTGGAGGTCCTGCTAGATGTCTGCCATCTGTGCTGAAGGACAGGCCGTTCCCTTTCCTCATGCTCAGACAGAGTTGTGCTGTCCACCCCTGGACACCATCTGCCCACTCAGACACCTCCCAGCCCTCTCTTAGCAAAGACAACACAGCCAACTCCTAGAGCCTCCAGGACCCTGTAAATGTCGTCGAGGATGAGGCAGAGGAGAGCAGACCTCCAGAAACTCAGGCAGCGAGGCAGCACCCTAGCTGTGTGGGCAGCTAATCCAGCTCCTAATGGATGCTCTGGGCTGGGTCCCTCATTTCATATTGGCATTTGCCCGCCAGGGATGTGTCCCAGACTGTCCTGAGTAGCCACTGAGCCAAGAAGACAGTTGCTTCTATCTGCTGAGCAGAGGCAGGTCCACCAGGGGATTCTGGTGACTCTGCAGAAGCAATGCTGGCAGCTGAACCAGCCAATGCAGGACACCATTGAAGTAAGCAGGGTCATCAGGGAGGCTGGGATGCAGAGGCAGGGGTGGGAGTGGGGGAACATGCCTAATGATGGTGGCGGAAACACAGAAGACAGGCAGAGACACCAGCAGGGTGAGGGTGCAGCTGAGGGGACCCTTGGCTGAGAGGGTCAGCAGGGACGGTTTGTTTGGGTTTAGTTTGGGATTGATGGTGCCATTGTTTTTCTCCAATAATCCTTTTTAGAAAGGCTTTTTGATTTGTACCTGAATCATTTTGATAAATGATTCTTTCTTCACAATCCAGTCAGCACACGTCTATACTCCAGTTGGGAGACAGATGGGGCTTTCTGCTCCTGCAGAGTCACGGATTCAGGAGCCACCGACAGCGCTCCCCTAATGGCAGCAAGGGAGACACGCTAGCCTGTGACTTCTCCCTCCCCCTCCATCCCAGTAACCCTTCAAAAAATGTTTTTTTTTTTTTTCAGCATGAAAACGTGCTCATGACTTTTTTTTTTTAAGGGCATCACTGCCCAGGTGGTGGGAGTAGGAGGCCCAGCCTGTGCCCCTGTGGAGCTGGAATTGAACCTCCATCCCAGTGGGCCACAGTCCCGCACACAACCACTACGCCACCGGGGCTCAGCCCGCTCATGACTTTTTATATTTATGGTGCCACATGGCGTTTGTCGGTCTCAAACTGATAATTTCACTCGGCATGAACCCCAGGCTCGCCTACGTTGACAGTCATACAAATCCATCCTTGCTCTCGGGGACCTCTCCCCTGACATCCCTGCTTGGGCTTTGTGGGCAGCACTGAGCACGCGTGCCCCTGCACCTGTCCTGGTGGCTCCCTCCCCTGGGCCAGATAGAGTGAAGAGGTTGCCGAGTGCTGTGGCATCACTAGCATTCTTGAGGAGTGCCACACAGCTTCCCAAAGACTGCCCCATTCTGCAGCACCCCCCACCTCCAGCACTGTGTGGGTTCCAATCTCTCCACACCTTCACCATGTATGTTGCTATTTTTTAACTCAGCTGTCAACGCTGGAGTGTGGCAACAGAGGGAGCCACCAGGACAGGGAATTCCAGGCCTCTCACCTAAATCCTCTTTGTGCCCTCAGCTCACCAGTGCACCCAATGATCTTCCCCCTTGCTTCTGAACCACCCCTGCCTCCACCCCTGAGCTGCAAGACAAGACTGCCCGCAGGAGGACAGCCTGCCTGTGACCTGCACACACAGGCCTCAGGGTGGATGGGAGATGTCTGCAGCCAGCACTCAGTCCTGCTCAGGCCAGTAAGGGGTGTCTCAACCTCCCAGGACATTGCCTTTCAGACTGAGCTGTACCCATAATGTGAGTTGGCAAGGTGTATCCTCCCCCAGAGGACATTCAGTGTACCATGCAGCTTGAGAACTGGGAAGTGTCCCAGAGCATGTTTCTGGGACAGATGCTTCCTGCCTTCCTGAATCCCCAGGGAGGGAACTTGCTCCAGAAAAGTCCATCTGCATCTGAGCCCAGGCAGCTTGGATGTGGGAGGCTGGGCTTTTAGTGCATGCCAAGGGCAGGAGTGGGGGCCAGATCCCCGGCTGACCGAGGGTTAGGTCCACCAGGTCCACCTGGTCAAAGCCCACCAGTATCAGGTTCACCAGGGTCAGCCACACCGACCTTACACACCTGTTGCATTGGAAGGACCTTGGGCACCCAGCACTTGGCATCCCCAGTTGGTGCCAGAGCTGTGCTGTCATGGTCATCACAGACAAAGGCCACAGGGCCGAGGGCCACCATGGAGAGCCTCCCTCCCCCTCAAGGACATCTTGGGCAGCTGAATGGGTCTGACCCTGCCCTCTGTATGAAGGTCAGCCCATCCCTGCCACCCACCTTCCACAGCCATGGGGCCACCAGGGTCCCAAGCCCCCCTTCAGAACAAAGTCTGAGCTAAGAAGTGTGTCAGCACCTTCCCTCCTAATCCAGGAGCTAGAACCCAGGGGTCCAAGGTCTGAACAGAAACATCTCCTGTCTCTCCAACAACCTGCAAGTCTTGGTGGGGTGGGGGTGGGGGGGCTTGTGTCGTGCAGACTCAGCTTCTTCCCACTGCAGCTGCCACTGTCCTGCCGTAGTGTGGTCACTCCCAAGGCGGGAGCTGGAAGGGCCTCCCAACGCCCACCCACCCCCCAAAAAATAAAACAAAGATGTCCTCTCTGTGTCTCAGGGGCGGTGTACCTCTGGCACACTGTCCCCTTGGGGAAGGCCTTGGGGACACAGCTGGGGCATTGGGAATGGCACAGAACCTCTGAGAACCGGAGGGTTCTTGATGCAGGAGGTGCAGGGTGCTGGGGACTCTGCTTGGGGCTTTCCATCCCTCTGTCTTTCCAAGGGACCTCGTGAAGCCCCGTTTCCTCACAGAGTCAAGTTGTGGCCATGTGGGCAAAGACCACACAGCCGGGTCCAGAAAGACTCCAGGTACAGACAGGACAGTACAGCCCTGCTTCTCCCCCAACCTGGGAAGCCAGGCTCATGGGGCCCAAAATGGTGTGTGGGCTGCCTGCTTTCCCAGCTGTGCTCACTTCCAATCATGGGACACAAGCCGGTGGCCCATGCTTGAGTTCCATTACAGGTGGCCACAAGGCAGCTGCAGAGCATGGTGAACACAGAGAGGTAACTTAATGATCGTTCATCTCCACACCTTCCAGAATGATCCCTCTCTCCAGACCCTTTACAGGATTCAGGGGAGCGGGAGGATCAGTGAGGCTGAGGAGCTGGTGTGATCGAATCCAAGACCCTGTGTGAACCCTGAGCAGGGGTGGGGGGTGGAATGTGAGGGGAGGCAGCTGACATGTACCCAACGATGAGCATGACGCAGATGATGTGGATGAAGATGGCGGAATACTTTCGGGGTCAGTGCAGCTCTGCCATGTCCCAGCCCGCTTCCCTGCCTGGGGAGTAGCAGCCGTAGCTCAAGGCCCCCACTGACCCTGCTGGTCCCACTGCTGGCTGCCTGCTTCGCCGACGTCCAGCATGAGGCTACTCTAGACCCAGTCCCAGGGCATCCCGGTAGCCAGCACAGCAGGCAGAGCCCAGCCCAGCCCTGTTCCTTAGGAGGGACTTCACCTAGGACCTAGTATGTCTCAAGGCTGCTGCTCAGGGTCTGTCTGCACTGGGCTGGGTCCACTAGGATTGCTGGGAGCCAAGTGTTTGCTTCTGCGGTCATGGGCAGCAAACAGCCCTGTCAGCTCTCACTCCCTGCTGTGAGGCTATGACCATGAGGGCAGCTGCAAGGCACGTGCCCAGGGATGCAGGGCTCCCATCCTTCAGGTGCCCATGGGGAGTCTGACCCCATGGAGACGAACTTGACCCCACAGTGAAGGATCATTGTGTCCTGCAGGGTCCTATGAGTCTGAACCCACAGGCCACAGCGACCGACAGCTTTGCCCCAGTGCCTGCCTGCCGGTTCTGTGAACTTCGGTGTCATCTGAGGGAGATGCGAAGCTCCGAGTCATTCAAGTAAGTGTACCACCTCTTCTGTCGGAGTGTCCCGGTAGCAGCACAGACCCTCTGAGAGAGTCACTTACAGTCTGTTTGCACACGTTCTGCCGCAAGTGCATGTGTGCTTTTGAAATGGTAAAAGTATCCTTGGGCTGCCTCCACATCCTGCAGCTGTGGGTAGAATCCCCTGACTGCACACGTGTGCACAATGGGCCCATGAGCATGTGCATTTCCCCCGGAGACTGAGCAGGCAGTGCAAGTGAGACCATTCAACGTTGACAGGCCACACCGAGCTGGTAGTCTGTGTGCTGGCCTGATGGTGGGCCCTGGAGCGGTCCTGACACAGGTGTGAGCCCACTGTTGGCAGTGAGCATCTCCCTGCATCCCCTGCCAGGCAGTGTCCTCAGGCAGAGGGACCCTCAGGAGGCCTCTGAAGATGTGGGGAGGTGGTCATCTCTAGCCAGGCTCTTGCCGGGGCATCAGGGAGACCTATCTTCTGCTGTCCTATCAGGGGGTGATCTGGCCTCTGATATACTCACAGCAAGGGCTCAACAGGCAGTTGTGTAGCGATAATTATTATTTATTATAACACCGATATAGGGGCTGAGCCCCGGTGGCATAGTGGTTGTGCATGGGACTGCGGCCCACTGGGACTGAGGTTCAATTCCAGCAGTGGGGCTGGGCCTCCTATTCCCACCACCAGAGAGCAGTGATGCCAAAACAAACAAACAAACACCGATATAGAGATCATGAGAGAGAAAGAGAAAGAGCATTAGAAGTTACATATATATCCTTTCATGGTGCATGCTCACCTCCATGGTCCACATGGAGCGGCAGCCTGGATGGAGGTCGGCTGGTATGAAGCAGGCTTGAGAGAGGCAGGCTGAGAGGCTTGAGAGAGCCTGGGGGAAGGGATTATATGATGAGGGAGAGGGTCTGGCGCTGAGGGGCAGGCAGTGGAGAGAGCTTGAGAGAGAGACTTGAGAGAGCCTCTATTTTATGTCCCATCCCTATATGGCCTCTGGAGCCAAGCCAGGCCCCCAATGACAGGTAAGGACATATGTCACAGGAAGGGGTTGTGCCTTGTGCACACATTATAGGAAAAGGGGGCTATCAGGGTCCCATGTGAGGAGACAAGACCCCAGACTCCTGGATGTGGCTAAACAGGTTAGGCTAGAGATCATTAACATCAGCATGTGAATCCGCCCATAGGCTTCAAAGGAAGGGAACCATCATTCTCACAGCAGGGGAGTTAGCTCTGGTTAGACAATTCAAAAGGCCATAAGTAATTGGGACTTCCATAACAAATGCTGGTAGATAGTCTGGTTAATCTTTGGAGCATAATAATTGTGGAAAAGTTCTGTCTTCATCCAACACTGTCCCGAGGAGGAGCCCTGGTGGCACAGCAGGTTGAGTGCTGGGCTGCTCATGGCGAGGTCTGCAATCTGAAACCCTCCAACCTCTCCATAGAAGAAAGCTGAAGCCAAGGTGGAGCTTCGGGGCAGGCAGTAGGGCTGGGAAGGGGCACTGGCTGCCAGGCAAAGCAGACTTGCCTGGCCCACCCCTCCCAGGGCTGCCATTACCCAGTGTCCCGCTAAGACACTCACTCCCCGGACCTGCTAGCCAGAGACCTCCTGCCCAGATAGGAAAGGAAGAGCTGGCAGGTGTGCCGTCTTTCTCCTCCAGAGCAAGCCTACTTGCCGCTGCTCTGGCTGTTCTGGGGTGCCATGGGAGGCTGAGGGGGGCTGTAGGAACGGCAGAAGTTCTGGGATGCTGCTGTGCTGCGGGAATGCTGTGCAGTTCTGCGGTGTTGCATGGGTACAGTGAGGGGTGCTGAGGCACTGTGGGGCACTGCAGGGGCAGGCCATGGGAAGCTGCCACGTTGCTGCCCAGCTGGGGTCTGGACCACGGGTGCTGAGAGGCCAGAACTTCCCAGGCCCTCCACGATCCCAGGGGATACCAGAGCCGCTGGCAGTGCTGCCCCTTTGCCACTGCCTTTCCAGGGTGCCCTCACAGCCCTCACTATCAGGACAAGTGTGCCCTCAGGAGGGCCGTGCAGTTTCCTCGAGGGAGTGCCGCTCAGACCCGCACAGGCCTCCTCCCGGGCTCCCGGGCTCCCGGGCAGAGGGTGCTATGTTTGCTGCACGATCTCACACCCTAGCAAAGCCTATGGTCTCGGTTCCCAACTGAGGCAGGTATCAGGTGCCCTCACCCCCTCCAGGGGCTCACACGGGGGTGGGGCTGCCTCATCTTCTTCAGCACAGCCCCACCTCTCCTGAGGCTCTGAGGGACTCACCTTGCCTCCCCAGCATGGCCCCTTGCGTTCCTGGGTTTGTGCCACATCACTATAGTCTCTGGGCCTTTGCTGGTCCCCTCCCTCCCTCAGGGGACCAGACAGAAAGCTCTACCCTTTAGGACAGGGTAGAACTGCCACTGTGGGCTTCTGAGACCGTACCTCTTTATGAGAGTAGAAAGCCTCATCTTTCTGCCCCAGCTGCGCTCGTGGTTTCAAACTGCTGACCTTCCAGGGCAAGGTCCCTCTCTTCTCTGCCAGCCGCTCGGGCAGGGCCCAGCATTCCTGGGTGGTGTCGCCCCAACCTCTGCCTCCAGCACAGAACCCCCTTCCTCCTGGGTCTGTGTACTTGGGGATGCAGGCAGCAGACTGACATGCATCTGATGCTGGCCACGCAGAACTCACGGACGGACATCAGTGCCCTGGCTGGATCCCAGCCCCAGTGCTTTGATGAAAAGACTTCCCCCGAGCCACTGGCGCAAGTTTTACAGCACCTGCAGACACTGCCCAGAGCGGGTGCTCCAGGGCCTGGGCCAGCAGGGCTGTTGGGGAGATTTGCTTTGTGCTGTCTGCTCTAGGCTGGACCCTCGGCTTTTGAGAGAGGGGCACTCGAGCAAATTTAGTCTTGGGCCACACAGATAATTAAAATGTTGGCAGATAAATCTTATGAAAAAGCTGCTGATGGGGCTGGAACGATTTAGCTTGGAGGAGGGAGACAGCCTGCTTTCATTACCCAGAACATCGCGTAGCTCTATTTTTAGCTCCTGCAATCCCGTTTTGGAGGCTTGGGAGCTGGGAGGACTATTAGGGGTGATGTATTTGCTGAAGCTGCCATTGTCTTGTTGGGGCTGGTGGGGGGCGGGTGGTTCCTGGCAGCCCAGCCTGCATCATTCTCCACGGTGGTCAGTGCCTTGCTGCCCACAATAGGGAGCTCCAACGGGGAGCAATCCAGACTGGCCTGGCCCTCTGGCTCCTGCCAGCTGCCTTCCTGCCTGCTCACCTGTCTCGTCTGGGGCGGGAGAACTGGTGGTCTCCCAGGTTAGTCCACAACAGCTCGTCCTGGCTTTCTTCCAACTGGAAACAGCCTATTGATCTGGGCAGCGTTTATTATCACAACTTGAGGGGACGCGTTAGTGACGTTGAGTGTGTGCTGAGCAGGGTCACTGTTCACAGAGCAGGCCCCAAGCCAAGAAGTCACAATGCCGCGGGCAGATGCCTGGTGGTGGTCATGGTGGTGGGGGGCATTCTCTGGGCTCACCTGGCTAGGTTGCAGGGGACCATGGCTGGTGTGTTAGTTTCTGTCCAACCTGTGCCAATCCTGCCACCTCTTTCCTAGGGGGACTGCTTTTTCTGGTCCAGGGAACTGCTGGACCTGACCCTCCCTCTCTGTCTGACCTAGATAGCTGTTCATCCTCTGGCCAATATTACTGGACCTAAGCTAAACCACTGTGACCTTCTTTCCCGGGACTCTTCCAGAACTTTCTTTACACTGGTGCCATCAAGATGAACCTCGAAGGTCAGGACCTCCTGGGTCTCCAGATGTGGAAATCTGCAGGGGACAGAACCATCAGTCCACTGAGAACCACCACAGGTCACTCTTGGACCTGAGCCCAGGGTGGCCCAATCCTGACTTGCTCAGTGAACAGGCTGGTGGGAAGAGTGGCCCACTCCACAGAAACACTGCCATCACTTGCGTCCAGCTGGGAGACTTGATTATGCTCTAAACCCCTTCAATAAAAGAGCAGTCTATGACATGACACAGAGGGCTGTGCAGCGTGTTGTCAGTCTCATCGTGGAGGCTTAGGAATTTGGAGAGTTGTTGAATTCTATACCTGTGGTTCTGGAGCTCATTTTGGAAGGAGCTGTCCCTTATGCGGGTGTAGCAGGCTTAGGCAAGGGTGCAGTGAGTTGATATCTCACTAGAGGGCATGACTCCAGTCACCACCCTTGGTTTTCATGGGGGTATGGGCTAATCCCAAAACGCATGAACACTCAGCAAAGCGCTCACTTCTCCATCTGGTTCATCACTCTCTCCTCTCTGTCTCTTGGGGCTTGAGCCAGCAGCCTATCATATGACCTGATTTACCAGCTGCCACATAGCCTGTGAACTGTGGTCTGACATGCTAGGACAGGTCCATCAGTCCTGCAACCACATGAGATCATATGCACCTCCAGAACGATGCCTGACCCACAGATCTGGGACTTGAAGCATTCTGTTAATTTTTTCAGCCTGATATTGATCAAACATGCAATCACCATACCTTGATAACTATCGGTGACTGAATGCAAAACTTGGAAACAGAAAGGAAGGAATAGTAGTCAGTAAAGATTGTCTCAGTGATCTAAATGAAGCTGGAGATCTCATGATAGAATTTTGCAAGAGCAAAGGCCTCTTCACTACAAATACCTTTTGTGTTAGGCTGGGATGACTAGAGAAACGAATTCCATGGCACTCATATATGTAGAAGAAAGAATTTTATATCAGGAAGCAATTTTTTTTTTTTTGTTTTTGTTTTTTGGGCATCACTGCTCTCCGGTGGTGGGAGTAGGAGGCCCAGCCCCACTGCTGGAATTGAACCTCCGTCCCAGTGGGCTGCAGTCCCGCGCACAACCACTACGCCACCGGGGCTCAGCCCAGGAAGCAATTTTATATCAGGAAAACATCCCAGTCCAGTCCAGATCAAGTCCATAGTCTGATACTAGTCCATCAATGCCTCTTCAGACTCACGCAGCCACATGCAATGAAGCAGAAAACAGGGAAATTACAGGCCTGTGGGCACAAAATCTCGTGGATCCAATGACAGTAGAAGTATCACAGGGCTGGCGCAGGTCTCGTGTGGCTTACAGACACGAAGGTGAAAGCAGAGAGAGGGGCGGAGGTTCCCAGGATTCTCCTTGTGAGAAAGTCACATCCACCAGAAGGCATCATCAGGCTGTGAGCTGATTGGCAGGCTACACTTCACCCCTACACTTCAAGTTAGCATGAAACGATGTACTTCCACACCTCTTATTCAACAACACCACTGTCTATACATGTGGACTTTGACAGATAGAATACACAGGAATCAAATTAACTACATCTGTATAAAGAGACAATGAAGACATTCAGTATCAGCCAAAATGAGGCCAGGAGTGACTGTGAATCAGACCATTAATGGTTCATATGCAGCTTCTGGCTGGAGTCAAAGAAAATGAGTCAAAATATAACCTGAATTTCGAGAATATCTCGAGATCAGGTTTGCCAGCATTTGGTGTGGAAGTTAAGTTAGCTATTCTCCCTGAAGCTCCCAGTTATCTGAGGCCTTTGTGTGTCTCACAATAGAGCTGCCTCCCCTGCTGGTAGGATGATGGTCCGCTTCCTTCAAAGTCTATGGGCAGATGCACACGCTGTTGTTAATGATCTCTAGTGTAACCTGTTTAGCCATATCCAGGAGCCTGGGGTCTGATCTAGTCACATGGGACCCCAATACCTCCCTTTCCTGTAATGTGTACCTGTAGCACAACCCTTTCCTGTGATTAGGGGTCTGGCATGGTGTGTTAGTCCGGGTTGACTAGAGGAACAAATTTCATAGACACGCATATCAATATAAGGAAAAGGTTTATATACAAGAGGAACAGGACATTGAGAAAACATCCCAGCTTAGTCCAGTTCAAAGTCATAAGTCCGATATTAACCCATATGCCTGAAATCAGTCTATAAAGTCTCCTTCTGACTCACGAAGTCACAGGTCAGGGGTGCAGAATCCCAGCACTGGCAGGGGTCTCCACATGACTCCTGGCTTCCAGAACTCAGGGTCCATCAACAGCAGAAGCAACCCATCGCTGGCAGAGGTCTCCATGTGGCCGCCCCAGCTTCAGAGATCTGGCTCCATCAGGGCAAACCTGTGTGGTCTCTCTGCTGGCTCCTCAAGCTTCTCAGACGCTGCCATCTTGTCTGTGATAAATCGTCTCTGAAACTAACTCCCAACAACTGGGGAGATAGCTTCTCATCTTCACGAGGGAAATATCGCGAGATTTCACAGAAGTCTCAGGAGAAAGCCATGCCCACACAGAGGCCTCTTTGGCTACTCAATGGCTATTTCTAGATTAACAGGCTAGACTCCACCCCTACATAAGCACATGACTGCCACACATGGCTTCAAAGGGTATAAAAGGATTAGACATAAAATAGAGCTTCTCTCCTCCCTCTCCCCTCCCTCTCTCTCTGGCCTCTCTCAAACCCTCTGAGCACTGGATGCTCTTTGCTCCTCTCCCTCATGTAATCCCTTCCCCCACTCGCTGTCTCTATGTGGATGGCCCCATCGGCGGAGGTGAGCATTTCTGTCTCATGCTCTCCATAACTTTACTATAATGAATAATAATTGTTGCTGTACCACTGCGCCTATTGAACCCGTGATGTATGTATCAGAGGCTGGCCTTCCTCAGATAGAGCTCAGTGAAATAGAGGGTCAGCGAGAAAGAAGCAAGCCCTCCCCAAAACAAATTTGCAGCAGTGACCTCTAACATCATATGTTAGTCCAGGTGAACTAGAGAAATAAATTCATAAACACTCATATGTGTATAAGAAATAACTTTATATCAAAGAGTAATTGCATATTAAGAAAATGTCCCAGCCAGTCCAGATCAATTCCATAAATACGATATTAGCCCACATGTCTGATTCTACACACAGTCATACAATGATGCCAAGTGCAGGAGGATCACAGGCCAGTGAGTGGGAAGTCTTGTGGATCCAGTGATGGTGGAAGCATTTCAGCACTGAAGTGGGTCTCCATGTCACTCCTCCAGCTCCAGGGCGCTGGCTCCATCAGCATAGCTCCATGTGGCTTGTCAGTGAGACGATAAAGTGCAAAGGGTGTTTCCTGCCTCCAGAGAAGAAGACAGGAGTTCCCAGAATCTTCAGGAGACCACACCCACACAGAGACCTCATTGGCTATAACCTGACTGATGGGCTAGACTCCACGCTTTTGCTCCAGTTGACAAAAAATTATGTAACTGCCTCCCATACCAGTGATTGTGTGGATGGTGCAGGCCTGGGTTGCTCCCTCCTGCTGTGTGAGGGAGCACAGTCAATATGGGTCGGAACCAACACGAGGCCTGGACCATAGCAGCACCAGTCAGAGTGAACTAGATGACTAGGGGGTCGAATTTGGCAACTTTCACAGAAGCAGATTGGCAGACCTCTCTTCTGAGGTCACTGTGTAAGTCTGAACCATTGACCCTTAGGTGAGCAGCTGCTCTGGGATCTCTGACCTCACACCACATGCTGGCTAACGTGAGCCCCAATGTTAATTCCTTTCTGGAAACATTTCAAAGGCTACATCGTAGTCTATGTACTGTGTGGATGTCCTGTAAGCTGTTGAACCAATCTTGGGTCATTGGGCATTTATTTACATAGTTTCTTGGTTTCTCCAGTATTGTGATGATAGCTCCTACGACATTCTTGGGCCTACATCCTTATGAGTGCTCCCATATATTTCTGGGGGTGGTTCCTTAGACCCACATCACCAAGTGTCAGAAGAGACACTCATAGCTATGCAGTGGGGAGAAGAGCCTTGCTGATTGATTTGCATTCAGCACAGGAGTTTTGCATCCTTTTCAAACATTTGTGGATATTCGTAATTTCTGCGATTTTCATCCTGGTCCTCTGAGAAGGCGCCTTTCTTGAATATCCTCAGAGAGGATGTTTTCCTCTGAGAAGCAAATTCCAGCAGGGGTCTTGAAGCTTGAAGTCATGAGGATGGGGAAGAGATAGAGGAAGGAAAGGGGGCCCCTCTGGGAGGTGCCTGGGTCACCTGTCCTCGGGGGCTCCCTCAGGACTATGAGGTGCACAGAGGGAACAGCCTTTCCCCAGACAAAGGACCATGGCCATGTTCATGCTGGTGACAGTGGGACCTTCGGATGAGTTCACGAGAGATGGGGCAAGGGAGGTGCTGCCGTGCATGCTGCCAGCAGAACTCACTCCTCCCATAGGGGTGGCAGGGAGGAGGGGCCGAGCAGCCAGCGAGCCCAGCTCACAGTGCAGGTGTGAGAGCAGATCTGTCACACACATGACTGCACAGCTTCTAAGGACATCTTCCCAGTGAAAAGGGCATGCCAGACAGCAAGCATTCTGCTGTGTGGACTGGTTCAGAGGCCACATCCCAGAACCTGCTTTCCACTGGTCTCCCCAACCTCCATCTAGGGGTGAGCCAAGATGCCAGACTCAGGGTCAGGCTGGACATTGTCCACTATGGGGGTGTGTGTGATGGGGTGGGACTTCTACTGAAACGCTGCTTTTCTGGGATGGAAGGGCACCTCCTAGGCCACGTGGGCATGTTACCCAGCTCCCCACCTCCTCCCCTCACTGGCTTTCAAAGCAGCGGACCAGATCCTTGAGCAACCACTAGTCCCTCAGCTGATGCAGTCAGAGAAAACAGCAAGGAGCAGCCAGAGACTTCTTCTCTGAGGGGGAGTGAGAGGAGAAACAGCACTCCCCTCCACCCCCTACAAGGAGTCCTGGTGGTACACTGGTTCAAGCGCTGACTGCTCACCCAGAGGTCTGCAGTTTGAATCCTTGAGAGAAAGATGGGGAACCCGCTGGATCATGGGAAGTCTCGGAAACCCCAGGGGCAGCCCTGCTCTGTCCAGGAGCTGATCGCCACGGCAGGGGGAAGTGTGGTGCCCCTGGATGGGTGACACTAGATAAGGACAAGGGACAGCCCTGAGCCTGCTGTCTGCACTGATTTGGGGCTTTGCCTCAACCCTCCTGCCAGCCTCCCAAGTGACTTCTGTCCCATCTGTTAGTTCTCTCAGGACAGCCCTGAGTGTGCATGTGGCCCCCCTGAGCCCCATGTCCACTGGGGGGACTGCATGTCCTGAGGCAGCCCCACTGAGAACAGAACAACCTTGGTTCCAATTGAGCATGGGAGGGGGCGGTATGTGGCAGTTACATAACCTACTGTCATCTTGAGAAAGGGGTGGAGTCTAGCTTGTCAATCAGGTTGTAGCCAATGAAGCCTCTGTGTGGGCAGGGCCTTCTCCTGAGGATTCTGGGAACGCTGTTCTTCCTCCATGGAAGCGGGACACGCTCTTTCTGTAAGGCATCCTTTTGACAAGCCACATGGAGCTAGGCTTGATGCAGCCAGAGGCCTGAAAGTGGAAGGGCCACATGAAGACCCACTTCAGTGCTGAGATGCTTCCACTGCCCCTGGGTCCAAAAGGCTTCCCACTCACTGACCTGTGATCTTCCTGCACTCGGCATCACTGCATGTGTTGTGTGAGTCTGAAGAGGGCTTTATAGACTATTGGAAATATGGGCTAATATCAAACATAGGGACTTGATCTGGACTGGGGTAGGATGTTTTCTTAACATGCAATTACTCTTTATAGAAAGCTCTTTCTTCTACACATTTGTGTGTATCTGGATTTGTTTCGGGAGACCGACAGGTCATGGAGCGGCTTCCCCTCCCTCATCGCCCCTGTGTCTGTGTCTGAGAAGCAGCAGCTGAAGGTTGGGGAACTGCATTGGGGAGGGGAAAATTTAAAGTTCAGTTTGAGACACTGGAGACACTGAGCTCTGACAGTCCCTCCACCTGGGGTTCTCGTCAGTGCTTCTCCTGGTCTGATTCTCAGCAAGCTGAGAGCCTGGGCAGCACTCCTGTCCACCCAGAGCTGGGTGCAGCACACGACCACGTGGCGCTGAGTAGGCAAGCATATGTGTGTTTCCCCAACACCCCCCAGCCCTGGGACGCCACTCCTCACAAAGGCCATCGATACCACGCTGTAATCCAGGGACTACAAACAAGTTCCAAGCATCCAAAATCTTATTTCAGAGCACTGGCAGGATCAAACCATTCAAATACTTTGAAGTGTTATTTCATCTCATTTGAAACTATTTCCTAGAAGCGTGACACTGCCAAAATCGGATGTTAAATTCATAAGCAGAAAATTGATCGAGGCAATAATAGATTGTTCCATCCCACTGTAGACTGAGATGAAATGATAAGGCCTCCCTGAAGCAATGCTGTGAGGAGTACTGAACCATGGACATTTCCTAAGCACAAAGTAATACCCCGGGAAGCCTTATAAAAACCAGCCATCCTGAAGGTCTGTGGGTGTGGCAACACCCACAGCAGCCCTGCAGCCAAAGGGCCGCCGGGGCCATCGACCACAGTGCTGGAAGAGGGAGGCGCCCCACCATTGCCACACAGATAAACAAGAAGTTAATTGCTTACATTACTGAGGAATCCACCCGAGAGTGTCTGTAATGAGCGCACTCACCCACGAGCATTTAAACTTGAGTCAATTTGCGCATATTTAATTTACACGAGCTTCAGGAGCCCAGCACATGGGAGACATGGCCCGGACTCAGCACCACCTCTGGGCGTGGGGTGGGGCAGGCAGGGCTGTGTCGAGTGTGTGCTCCCCAAGCAGGAAAACATGTGGAGAAATCACATTCCACCTCAGAGATCCTGTTAAGATAGGGACAGTGGATGTAGGGCTGGGGACCGGGGTCGAGGATTAAAAGTCACCAACAAAGGGAGCCATGTGGGACCACTCAGGGAAGGACGACAGCTCCCCATGACGAGGCCGGCATGGTTCAGCAGCATGCAGAGGGTACACAGGTGAAATGGAGCGGGCAGAGGCATGGAGCAGGGTGTGCCCTGCAAAGAAGTGCCAATCTGGAGGCAGGTGGAAGACTTGCATAATGACAGAACAAAAGGCAAGGGTTATGAGCACTAAAGAGAAAGTGGAGACTAGAAAAGGCAGGAAAATAAGGGTTTTGAGTCAAAACTGACAGAAAAAGACATACAGCGGGGAAGGACATGATAACTGACTCTCAGTGACCACTACTGAAATGACAACCAGAGTGATCACCATCACCAAGCTGATTGCCAGTCACCACCATGGAACTCCTCATCAGAATGATTGCCACTAAGTGACCACCAGAGTCATAAGCACTGAACTGACCACCCCAGTGATAATCACCACACCGATCTCCAAAGTCATCACCATTGAACTGACTGATACAGTGACCACCACCAACTGACCACTAGTTATGATCAGCAACTGACTGCCAGAGTCACTCCCGTTGAACTGACCCTCAGAATGACCACCACAAAAGTGACCATGCTGGTGACCACCACAAAACTGACAGACACAGTGATGACCTTTAGACTACTGCCAGACTCCCCACCACCATCATGATCACCATCAAACTGACCTCCAGAGTGACCCACACCAGGTACTCTGTTCCAGCACTCAGAGACAGTGGGTGACTGGTGTCACAACAGTCTTCCATGAGATAATAAACCCAGAGTGAGCAATGGATGGATGGACGGACGGATGAGGTTCCCTGGGCCTCTTCTGGGATTCTTCAAGCCAGAAGACCAAGCTAAGACTCGGGCCATTCCCTTCAACTTAGACACGTGTGAACTAGGACAGGTCAAATGTATCACACAGCACGTGGCAGTGGGTCCCGGATCCGCAGGGGCAGGACTAAAGGGCACAAGGTTTCTTTCTGAGATGGTGGGATGTTCTGGAATTGACTGTGGTAATGTCTGCACGACTCTGCATGAGGTTGCTAAAAATGTCACTGGCTTGCCCCCTTGGAGGGGTGAACGGTACGGTGTGTGCATTAGCGCTCCGGCAAGCTGTTCCCCAAAGTAGAAAGAGTTTTGAAAAGCAGCCCTGAAACAAAAATCATAGCGGAAAGTCTACAAGGATCTTACTAATTAGGGAAATGCTGGTCGAAAGAAACTAATTTGACACCTAAGTTTTTTAAACCATCTGACTCTTTCACTAACTTATGCATCCAGTAAATGTTTGCTGAAAGGTTTTACGTGCCAACCCCTCTGCAAGGACCGAGGACGCAAAAGTACGATATGCCCTTGCCTCAGGGGCTAAGCGCCTCTACTCAGCTAACGAGGCAGGCAAAGTGTCTGGAAACTCCTATTCTTTCAAAGATAGGGATTTTCTATTATAGGCTGTGGTGACATCCACAAGAATTTTCCACAAATTCCACTGTGTTCAGCAAGATGTTAGTATCATCAAGTAAGTGGGTCAGGTCATGTCTACGAGAATGTGTGGCCCTGTACTTCATAATTGTGAAAACTGGACTGACTTGTCAAACTGCGGGCTTTTAGTGAAGTAAACATAGTTGAATAAATTAATTAAGGGATCAATCATAAATAAATAGCTGTATTCCATACAGTCTTTTTCACAAGCCAAGAAAATGTTCGTTTCCTATTGTGTGTGCCTGTGAGTCAGTGTGTGAAGATTTTTGTGGCTGAGAAAATGCAGTGGCCCCGAGACCAATCCAACAGTCATTCCCTTGAGCTGTGCGGCCCTTCTCAGTCACTGCTTCTGCGTCTCTCCTCCATCAACTGGAACCCACAGCCCCCAGGTTTCCTATGAACCTTGCCTTGCTACACTCTGACCCCATGTAGACAACTCACAAAAGGGCATGAGTCTCAAGACAGACTTTGTGTGAAAGTTAAGCAAAGCTCTGAGCCTTGCTTTGTCTGAGGACTTCAGGGGGTGGGAGGTTGGTTGAAGATGGGAAGATGCTCGGGCTGAGCCCCGGTGGCGTAAGTGGTTGAGTGCAGAACAACAGCCCGCAGGCTTGGCAGTTCAAATCCAGCAGTGGCTGGGTAGCGCCCACGACCACCAGAGGCAGTGATACCCACAAAAAAAAAAAAAGGGGGGGGCTGAGCCCCGGTGGCGTAGTGGTTGTGCACAGGACTGCGGCCCACTGGGTTGGAGGTTCAAATCCAGCTCCCAGGAGCAAAGGCTGGGCCTCCTACTCCCACCACCTGAGGGCAGTGATGCCTAAAAAGAAAAAAAAAAGAAGAAGATGGGAAGATGCTCTTGGCACAGCAATTTCAAGGGTCCACCAGCCTCCTGGACTCCAGAAAGTCTGGCATTCAGAGCCAGTCTTTCATGGTGCTGTGTCAGTCTGTAAGTAGCCTGGCAGTGTGACGGTGAGAGGTTGGTGGTCAGAACTTATCCACAGCTGACACTATGTCACCCCAAAACCCAGGGCTGGGAAGTCCCAAGGACAGTACTGGTGTCACACTGGGTCTCTAGGAGACTCTGGGTTGTTTTTGTTGTTAGGGGTTCTCAAGACTATTTTGATTTCTAGAGACCCAGTGTGACACCGAATATATATGCATGTGTGTGTGTATATATATATGTATATTCTACATTAAAAACAAACCACAAGTTTAGAGGACAAGGTACCCAAATGTCCATAGTGATGAAGACTGGGGAGTAGGTGCAGGAACTGCTACTGGTGATGTCTTCTTCTCACTGTCCAGTGAGCATGTGATGCGTGTGCTTTGTGGGGATCAGACACTGTGGGGGGTCAGTTCTGACTTTCAATGATCCAGGGAAAGAATGTGGCCTGGTCCTGCTTCATCCTCACAATTGTTATGTTTGTGTCCAGGATCACAACCCAGTGTTCATCCGTCTTGGTGAGGAGCTTCCTATTTTTCATTGATCCTCTACTCCACCAAGCATGGCCTTCTCTAGGGACTGGTCTTTCCTGATAGCATGGTCCAAAATACGTGTGAAGAGGTCTCACCATCCTCATTTCTAAGTCCCAGTCTGGCTGTACTTCTTCTGAGACAGATTTCTTTGTTCTTCTGGCAGTCTGTGGTGCTTTGAATTTTATTTGCCAGCACCACACTTCAAATGCAGCTCTTTTTCTAGGCTCTTCTTTACTCTGTTCCACTTTCACATGGATATGGGAGGGGGGCACCTGCATCCTTAAGGAAACATCTAGGCTGAGCCCTGATGGCATAGTGGTTGTGTGTGGGACTGCAGTCCACAGGGTTGACGGTTCAAATGCAGCAACAGCTCTCCAGGAGCAAGGCTGGGCTTCCTATACTCCCACCAGGGCAGTGATGCCACAAAAAAACAAACAAGCAAAAACATCTCTGCAGTTTTGTTTTCCTAACCACTTTAAAGAGGCCTCTGAAAGCAGGTGTGCTCAATGCATTCCATGGGGCTGGTTGTGGGTTCAAATAAGAAGACATATTTGACAACTTCAGGGTTGCATTACAGACACTGGGGATGGGGCTGCTCCTTCCCAGAAACACAGACCACACTCCATGGACTCCATGAGGACTCCCATCTCCTCCATCACTCAGGGAAGACCATAATCAAGAACAAGGCCCAGGATTTCAACCCCTGAGAGCCCACTTGAGTTTCCACTCTGTAGGCGCCAAAGAGAGAGAGAGATGAATAGATATATTTTAGAAGCAGATGAAATCAGTTACATTTTTGTTATCTTTTTTCTCTTGCAAACTTATCAGATCAGGTGCTTAAGTGATTCTATTTCCACTTGGGAAAAGCTTTTGACTAAGTCTCCCATGTGTTTTCTGAGCAAAATGGGGAACCGTTGAATTGCTCTCAGTGATGCAGACAAGAACTGTGGTTGGCCCTGGAACACAGATGCTCCTTCTGAGTACATGTCCAGTCCGATGAGGTTCTCAGGGAAGACTCTCCCTCCAGCACAGCCCTCTATGCACGAGTGTTTGGACCTCCCAGCTCAGGTGACCAGATTTACAATAGCTCAGGGTTGGGATGGAGCTCCTACACTATGGTACAGGGTTCAGATTCTGAACTCTGCCACAGGCTCACTAAAACGGCTAGTAAAAATGCCCAAAATAAGATTAAAAGAAAGAAATGGTCATATGCGGCATTGAGATTTTAAAGGACTACCATAACAGATGAGAATCCAAACACACAAGTACATGCGCACACACACACACACACACACACATACACACAGGGGCGCAAACATTGAGGGCCCACCACCAGTGAGTCTCCTGTTTCTGTTTTGAGGGAGAATCTTCTCAAGGATGCTGTTGGCAGGGCAGAGTAAGAGAAGGGAGAGAAGGCGGGGAGCACTTCCTCCTAGAAACCAGCTCTCTGCTCAAATCGAATACCTGTACCCACTGCCAGCCTGGGGATTCCCACGCATAGCGACGTTACAGAGTTGCCGAGTGTGTATCTTCATTGGTGCATGCCAGCCTCGTTTTTCCCTCGCACATCAGCTGGTGGGTTTGAACCTGAGACTTGAGGTGACTGGTCCCCCTCGCTGCTAGTTAGGGCTAGCTGCGCCACCGGGGCGGATGCCTCCTGCCTTATTCCTGGTCATTAACTGCTCCTGGTAGGTACAACTGCACAAATCAGCCTGCTCCCTGAAGAAGGGACTGTCCCAGGGCTCTATTTCACTCTGGGGAAGACTTCCTTCTCAAAAATCCAAACTCTGAGCAGACGGTCAGCCCCCAGCGGCGCGCGCGAGCCAAGATGGTGCTCTCAGCTGTGATCCTTGTGTCCGCTGGTTGCCTCGGCCGAAGACGACGACCTTGCTTCAATTATCTCCCCTTCGCCTCGAGGTTTGCCTGGCGGTAGGAAATGGCACTTGGTGACTGGGCGGCCGCAGCGAGAGCGAGTGAGTGCGCGCGGGGTCCGTGCGCGCCGCGTGTTTCCTGCGCCCGCCCTCGGCAGCCACCCGCAGAGGGCTGTAGCCCTGGAACCGACTCTGGGCGAGCCCAGTCGGGAGGGGACGCCGGCTGGTCGGGGCCCAGCTCGGGGCCGGCGGGAGGTGGGCGCGGGGCGGGGCCGGGCACGGGCGGCGCCGATTGGAGCCAGCGCGCTCCGCCGGCCGGAGGTAGCAGGGCCAGGCCCGCGCTGGACCGGAGGACCGCAGGCCCGCAGGTGAGGCTCCCGCGGCGGGGTCGGAGTTGGGGACAAGGATCCCAGAGGGTCCTGGGACAGAAGCAGTAGTCAGTGCGGCGCGAGCTCCCCAGTGAGCAGAAGCGCTAGCGGGGGTTAGGGGCTCCAGGTCTACTTTGGACCTCAGGAGGGCGGGAGCCTGCGGGGTCCCAGGGCAGGAAACCCAGGAGGGGCGGAGCCCACACGGGGGGGGGGGGGGGGGTCCAGGCAGGAGACTCTGGGAGCTGGTCTGTCCCACAGGGCGACGCTCCAGGACACGCAGTTCTACTGAGGTTGTGTGAGGGGTGGGATAGGATGGGGACGCACCGGGCAGAGGCATTTGAGAATGGGCACCCGGCAGGGCGGCGGGAGGCTCGCCCTCATTCCAGGAGGCAGGCGATGACCTGGCCACAGCTCCGCGCACTTCAGGAAAGGTCCGGACGGCCGCGGCAGGCGCTCTGGCCCCTCTGCGTGCAGCGCCCTCCCCGTCCGTCCGCGCCGCTCCCGCCGGACCAGTAGCCGCCGGAGAGAGCGTAGCTCCTGGGCCAGTCAGTCCTCAGAGCTGTGCCGGACCTCGCCGCCGCAGCCCCTGGGTCACCCTGGTAGGGGGAGGTGACGCACTCGCATCCTTCGTTGCTATCACGTGGCCGGGCGCTGACCTGGGGTCATGGAGGGGGGTCTGTCTCCAATTCGGAAAGCAGGACCCTGAGCGCTCGAGCCTGGACCGGGGGCGCGTCCCCACTGTCATCGAGCCCAGGGTGGACCCCCGGCGCTGGGGCGCAGCTCCCGGGCTGATGGCGACCCTGGGCGAACTCGGCTGGGCACCCCGACCCCGCACACCCCTGAGGGGCGTCTATGAGCACTTTCGGTCCTGCAGTTTGGTAAGACTAGCAGCGCTCCGAGCCGTGGTGCTCTGAGAGATTCCTGCAACCCTTAGGTGGCCGTCTCACCTCTTAGGAATTTGGCCCAGAAGTCCGGTTTGGGGCCCCATGGACGCGATTAACTTCATGCCTCAGCACAGCAGAGCGCCTGCCTCAGGAGCTCGGCCCTCTGCGTGCTGCCCTCTAGCCCAGAGGTGCCGCTCTCCGAGTGTGCGCGCATCGCTTGGTGGTTTACTGTGGATAATGGATTTTGACATTGCAGAGAAGAGGCCCTGGGGAGCCCTAAAGTGGGTTAGCGCCTCCGTGCACTGGGCCGGGGTGGCCAGAAGGACGCACGTGGGGCTGAGGTGGACATCTTGTGTGGGTGAGGCAGAAAGGCCTGGCTGAGAACTCAGGGCCCTGCCTTCAGCCCTGAGATGAGCTGCTACAGGAGCTCTAATGGCTCTTGTACCCTAATGGCAGGGTAGCCTTAAGCTGCCAGCAACACGGTTGGCAGTTCAAACCCACCAGCTCCCCTAAATATGGACAATCTCAGAGACCTTGAGCTGGAATCCACTAAATAGCTGTGGGCTTCGATTTGGAGTTTCAGGCCTTTTAAAAAGTGTGCTGATGGCGCAGCAGTTAGTCACCCAGCTGTGCACCTTGCCAGCTGCCCTGGGGGAGAGAGACACCCAGAGATTCACAGCCTCGCCTGTGCTGTGCATTGCAGTGCTGCCGCTGGCTGGGCAGAATCTGCCACCGGGCAGTGGACTTCCTGGTTTGTGTCTTAGTTTGTTAACATCTCTGTTGCTAGTAACCTGAGTGATTAGCTAGTTGGAATTTCTCTGGGCTAAGGCGATTGTCATTGTGATGAACTGAATCTTGAAAGACAAGGTACCTTTAGGGGATGGAATGTACTTGATTTGTTACAAGTCTGGAGGCACAGGGTGGTAAGTGTGGGGCTGCTAACCTCAAGGTCAGTGGTTCTAATGACACCGGGGGCTCTGTGAAGTGAAACCCTAGGGGCTCAGCTCTGCCCAGTCCTGTAAGGACACTGAGTCACACACACACACACACACACACACACACATACACACCACAAAGGTCTGGCTTGGGCCCTTACTAACAGATGAAGAATTGGGCCATATTGCCAGAGAAGACTGTAGCTTAATTGGAGGATGGTAAACAACTTTCCAATTCTTTCCGTGGCCAATGCCAAATGGTGTTTCTGAACCCATTTCTCTTCAATTATACATTCCACTTTGCCAACATCCTAGTATTTGAAAGCTTTTGATTTCCATAATTTCAGGGGGAAGCCAAGGAATTGCAGGAGGGGTCCCAGAACCCAGCCCACATCGCCGTGTGGGGCTGTGCAGGTCTGGGAACAATGCCGGGGCTGCTGGAGCTCTAATTGAGTGACTGGTAATTGTAGGGTCCATGCACTGTAATTAACAGGTGGTATAGACACAAGGGTTGACAGGGCACAGGAGAGTCCTAGGTTTGCCCTGGTGCCTGGGTGGGTTTTGCTGAGCCTTTGGGCTGTGGGGTTTGGCTCAGGCACTGTGAGAGCAGGATGGCTGGCCACTCAATGAGTGGGCAAGAGGGCTGCAGGGAGTTCAGGGAGAACACGACTGAAGGGTGGCAGGGGAGTCTTAGGGTGTTTTTTTGGGGGGCAGGCCTTTCTAAAATGGGATACAGCGGTATGGCATCCAGAGATCACTGTGCATCGTCCATGCAGCCAGCAGCAGCATCCACAGAAGGGTAACACCCATTGGAACAGCATTGTAGGCGGGTGGGGTGGGATAGGGGTGTTACTCCTCAAGCAGATGCTGGCCTGCCCAGGAAACACCGCTAACATGGGACAGACAAGTGTCCAACTAGAGCGAACCTAGCACCCAAAGACCACATAGTGCACCCCGGATTCAACCTTGCTGACAGCTGAACAGGTGGGGGTCCCTCAGGGATTGTCAGCTCGCACACCACCCCTCTGAGTCAGTCTGTGCTCTGCTGCCTAGCCCCTCTATGTGTGCAAGTGTGCCCAGCTGCTCTGGCCCCTTGGCAGGAAGGATGCCCAGTCTGCCAGCTTGGTTTCCCCAGAGGACCAGCAGGTCCCCGTGAGGCAGGAGCAGCCTGAGCCCAGGGAACTGGGTCACGGTCTCCCTCAGTGACTTACTGTGGGCCCCATTGTGGGCCCAGTTGTCCTCCCGAGCTGATTTACTTACTCTGCCCAAATAAGAAACCATTTGAGACACACCACACCGTATGACGAGTCAGCACAGATCAATAGAAGAGTTGAAGAAGGTCCTCAAACTTGGGGAGGTTTACAAGGGACTTTGCAGAGGAAGGTGAAGACGGGGTTCAGCAGCCACTCGCGGGCTGCTGGGGTGCTGTGCCAAAGAATGGGTATAAATTCCAGGTAGTACATGTGGGGCACACAGTCATGGAAGGTGTGGGGTCAGATGGGTTTCTACCTGCGGTAGGTGCCCAGCTCAAAGAAAGTGGTTGGTTGAATGCCATCTTAGCTGTTCCAGAAGAGAATCTGTCACAAATACTGACATCAACTCCAAATCACCAGTCTGCCTGGAGTTAGAAAACTCCCTCAGAGGAGGGAGTATGCTGGGAAATTCTTAAGAAAAATCCATGCTTTAAGTTGCGAGATGCAATACAATGAGCACAGTACTGAACACCACAGGAAGAATCGAAAAAAGATGAAGGAACACACAGAGTCAGAACACCAAGAAGAACTGGTTGGTGTCCAGCCATCCCTGGAGGCAACTGTAACCCAGAACTGAGGGTGGAGCAGAAAGGTCTTTGTCCAAGCTACACTGAAGTCTGAGAGGCTTCCACAACCAGAAGCAAATACACCTGTGTCATGTTGGGTGGACAATTGCATGGTCAACGGATAGGAGAAGAAGGAGGAGAGCCATATCTGTCCCATTCCAAAAAAAAGTGATTCAAATTACTGAAAAACATTAAGATGTCACACAAAGTTCTATAGAAGGTAATTTAAAAAATGGTTATAGCAACATTTTGAGAGGGCACTTTTGGAAGTCCACGCCAGAACCAAGAGAGAAAGTGGGGAGAAAGTGGTGGAGCATGGCTGAAAAAGAAATCCAAAAAGATGTTTGCTTATGTTTTATTGGCCATAACACACTATGGATAAAATTTCATGGATTAGGAATTCAGAGCACTTAATGATGCTCATGTAGAATCTGTGCACATTCTCTTGCCTAGTCATTCCAACAGAGGAAGGGGCTGCTGTGGGACTTAGAATGAGGGGAAGTGGCGGCATCTTTTTGCTGGATGTATTTGATCTGAAAGCTGAGCAAATCATCTGACTGCTGCGGGACTACATGAAGAACGCAGCTCCAGGACTGCAGGAAGGCTTATCAACAACCTGCACGGCCTCCTTCGCTGATGGGTTCATCAATATGCAGCAACAAAACCCTCACGATCACACCGAGAAGTAACACCATGATAAATAGAGAGATCGAAGCTGTTAAGGGTTACATTTTACTTGGATCCACAACCAACGCCCTTGGGAACAGCAGTTAAGAAATCAAAGGATGCATTGCCCTGGAGAAATCTACGGTTAAGACCCCTTGAAAGGGTCCCTTTGAGAACTGAGGTGCCCCTACCTGCTCCAGCCTTGGTCTTGTCAGCTGTCTCAAAAGCCTGGCAGTGAGACAGGAAGACTGACGGGAAATCGACACCCGTGGATTAGAGTTTTTGACAGAGAACAAGAATATTCACTGGGCTGCTAAGGAATGCACCGCAGTCCCTCGGGAGCTCTGCTCCATCTCACACACACACACACACACACACACACACACACACACGGAGGGTGCTGTCTGGAGAGAAGTCTCTGGAGAGGTGCTTTGTGCCTCTGTGAAGAAGACCAAGAAGACCCTCTGTGAGTTGGACAGTGACGCCACAGCAGACTTGCAGAAGGGTGAAAATGAGGGTAGCATCAGACGGGCAACTGCGCCCCCACAGCAGCAGCATGACTGACGTGGCATTTCATGCATCTCTCTGGGGCAGGGCCACCCCTCAGCACAGCTGTGTCTGAAGAGGCCACCATTGGATGTAGGTCATCTCACAGACCTGCTGTGGACTGTGAGGACACCTCTGTTGAGCCTGTGAGGGGACGTGCCAGAGAGAAGGCTGCCTGGGTGCTGATGACCCACAGAGGCTCTCAAGTTGACCACCTGGGAGGACTTGCCTTCAGTGAAGCTGGTGGGGGTGGGGGTGGGGTGGGAGGGTCACCTGACACCACAGGGACCTGGGAGGAGAAATCACTGTGAATGGGGGAAGGGGCAGGGGGAGGACATTGTTGTTCCCAGCTTACACTGGCAGAAGACTAGGGAGCACAGAGGGATGACGTCTCAGCTCGGGATACTCGCATGACCCGCTCCTCAGAGGGAAGGGCACACTTACACCAAGGTGCCATCTGTGGACCCTCCCCCACCCCTAGGATGCCCGGGAGCCTCTGGTCTTCCCACTCTGATTTTGCCTTCTGCAGAATGTCGGGTGAGGAATTCCCTCAGCTTTCAGTTCCATTTTCCAGGAACTCCCTGAAGCCCGTTGTACTCTCGTATCAGCCTTTTTTGCCCAGCCTCTCACTTAGCTGTGCGCCCAGGTGTTCCTCCCACTCCCTGCACTGCTGCGTCCTGGATGGATGGATGGGCCACACTTTTCTAACCTGTTCACAGAAAAGCATCTGGTTGCTTCTGTGTTTGGGTAATTCTTAATAAACCTACTGTAAGCATTCCCGTGCAGATTTTGTGTAGAGGCGTTTTCATCTCAAGGCTGTCATTACTAGGCGTGTGGCAAGCTCATGCTTAACTTTGTAAGGACCCTCCAAGGTGTCTCCAAACGTGACAGCACCACTCTGTGTTCACACCCCTGTTGCTGCCCAGCCCTGGTGGTATTGGTGTTTGGATGCTAGCCTTTCCATTCAGGCTGTAGTGGCACCTCGTTATTTTAGGTTGCAAGTCCCCAGATGTGTGAATTTCAGCAGCTTCTTTTTGCACTTATCTGTCACCTATATGTCTTCTTTCTGGAGTCTTCTTGGTGGCAAGGTGGGCTCTCACTGGGCTATTACTGGAAGGTCAGCAGGGAGAACCCACCAGCTTCTCTGAGGGAGAAGGAAGAGGCTGTCTGCCCGCTGATGCTCTGAGGAGCAGGGCTATTCAGCCCTAGAGGTTCTCCCAGTCAGTGTGGGCATGATGGCAGTTGGCTTGGTTTGGGTCTATCTTCTTTGGCAGTTTGGTGGTGGTGCCCAGGCAGAATTCCCACCTTCCAGGTGGGAGAACCAGGTGCAATTCCCTGCTAGCCCACTTCGTGTGTGCAGCCCTCATCTGCCTGCTGTGACACTGGACATACTCTCAGTGGGATTTCTGGATGAGGATGGGAGTGGAAAACCAGCTGAGGAACATCGATGGGTCACAATGGCCCGGTTAGCAGCCACAATGCACATGGGCATGGCCGGCAGCTATTCCTCCTGGGGAGTGGGGGCAGGGACTGGTAGCTTTTCCCTTTGTGTGTGTGTGTGTGTGTGTGTGTGTGTGTGTTTCACCGTGGGTCCAGGCAGACCTGAAGACAGCTCACATCTTTGCTGGTACTCACAGCCTCTTTGTTGGTGAAACATCGACTCAAATCTGCCGCCCAGTTTTAACTTGGGTTCTTTATTTTTAGTGACTGAGTTTTAAGAGTGTCTGGGTAGTTAATAGGCTTCCTGTGGGTCAGAACCCACACAAGGCAGGGGTTTCATTTGGTGACTATATGTTTGGGGGAGGGGGGGTGTACCTCCTGGGATGTGTGTGACCATGTCTGTGAGTATCTAGTGTGAGCTGGATTCTGAGAACACTACCCTGTCCTCTACACTCACAGTCTAGCTGTGGGAGACATATGCGCATTTATACATACACATTCTGATGAGCCCACCCACACTCACACCAGCATACATTGATACGTGCACACTGACACCCATGCATTCACACAGCATACATGCACACATACACTCTGCATCCACATACTCACACACATTTATATGCACAGTCTCTCATCTTCATGTTCACATTTATACTCACCCACACTCACAAGCACACCCAAACTCTTAGACACATTTTCTCACAAACTCTCACACACACTCTCCCTGATGCATGCACACTAATTCACACACTCTCATGCACACTCACCTTCCCACACATGGACATCTACACTCATGCTCACATATGCTACATGCAGATACTACACTCTCATGCACACCCACTGACATGCACACTAACTCTTTCACTTACAGTCACTTTCTCACACACACTCTCACAGAGATGTGTACAGGGGGCTGGGGAATACCTACAAAGACTACAGGCAGCATTGCCCAAGAAACCACTAGTGCCGAGAGCAGACACCGTCATGGTGTGCCATGGTGTGAAGGGTTGCAAGATGACCCACAACTCTGTGTTGGACCACCAGTTCGAGGAACTGTCTGTGGACCGGTGACCCCAAGATATGCCAAACTGCTCATGGGTGAAACCAATGTGCTAGTGTGTGGAACCATCTCTAGGCCCCTCCAGCCCCCACCATACAACTGAGTCTTCCTGGCTATCCCCCTGTTCACAATGGCTGGGTTTGCACACTGGGCTTCTCCCCCGTGATTGGACCAGTCACACAGCAGGAGGCAGGAGAGGACCCACAGGTTGCCCAAGCCTCTGTGTGACCCTGAACATTTTATTGGGGGGCGGGGAAGGGGTTGTAGTGCCCACACTGTCCAAACCACCTGAGCTGGCTTCCCACCATCAGGCAAAAGAGCCTCTGGGTATCTTTTGCAGACCAGCGTTCTTCCCTCTGCACGTTCAGGGTCCAGACAAGGCCCTAGCCCGGGGTCTGAGGCTAGCATTAACCCAGCAAGCACAGGGCCACGCGTCACTCCGCTGGCTCCCACACTGCATTCAGAACTCACTGGATCAGGAAATCAAATGACTCCGGCTTTGTGTCTTTCTGCCCTGGTCTCTCCCTCTCCTCTCCTCTCCTCGCCTCTCCCTCTGGGCCCCCACCTGCAGCAGGGCAGAACTTGCCAGGGTTTTCATATGTAGACATTGGCATTCCCCATGACCAAAGTTTTCTGGGCCCCTCTGAGCTGAGATGAAGGAGCGGATCACAGTTATGAGCTCTGGCTGAGGCGCCTGGGCCACTGCTTCATCCCACGCTTCATTCCCACGTGGAGGCAGCCAGGGCGGACCCATGAGCCTGGCTCCTGCTCAGTTCTTGGTCTTCCTGGGAAGGTGTTGTGTCCCTAGGGGGACCTTTTGCACAGACCACCCGAGGTTGTCCCCAAGCACCTGAGGACATTCACCTGTGTGTCCACTTTAATGAGTCCAAGAGCAGTGGACACTTGGGGGTGACTATACTTTGCACAGCACCTGTTCCTGAAGTGGACCCTACCTTGCCAGAGCATGGTTTCTTGAAGAGGGTTCCCAACAAGCCCCACCACTGCAGTGAGTCAATGACGATGACGCCCAGGGATGGACAGTGTAGGGCGGTATAGCACTGCCCCTGTGTGTCAGAGACTACTCACTGAAGTAGAGACCCCCACCTCCAACTGCTCGCCTTCAATTAGCGCCAACAGGGCTCCTAAGCAGGGTTGAATTCTTTGGTTGGTCTTATGCAGAGGGACCCTGGCCTGTTCCCCTGATTCTGAGTGTGCACATCACGCTCTGAGGATTCCTGAAGGGGTGGGGGCTCTCTCAGCAGCTCGAGGCTGGGGAGTGGCCTGGGGCCTGGCCCATCGTGCCCCTGTGCTGCTGTGGGCAGGAACTCACCTGCTTTCAGTTCTTTGTATCCATGGAGATGAGCCTCGCTCCACCTTCCATCTCAAGTGGGGTCTGTTGGGTCATCTGTCCCTGGGTTTCCCAACAATGGAATGTTTCATTCCATCCAGGCTTTCAAACGTATCTAAGGAGAGATCTCCAAACTATCTCTTAAAATGCTTTAAAATTCCTGTTTCCAAAGCCAAATGTCTTGTGATTAAAAGGGGAAGGGAGAAAAAAATAATAAAATAAAGTAAAAGGGGAAGGGGAGAGGTTTGGAGTGGCTGAAAAATAGCACCACCCTTGAATTGCAACACTGCAATTTTCAAACCATTCACGAACATGTGCGGAGCCTCCTCTGGTTCGCCCATCATTGTGTACCGCTGGCTAGAGACTTGCCCGCAAAGCCATGGTGGGATGGCCTGAGGGTGCCAGAGCCCGGGCAGAGGGAGTCCTGGAAGGGTCCACTCAGCTTCCTGGTTGGCCATAAAGGCTGAGTCTCCTCCTGTTGTGAATTGGGGTGCCGATGGGCACAGAGCGACTCCCTGGATTGCAGGAGACCATCTCGTAGGTGCAAACTGTAAGTGATGACTCCCCCTTCAATGCAAAGCATGTTTCCCTTTTTTTCATGATTAAAATTGCCCTTGTGTGGGGCTGAGCCCCGGTGGCGTAGTGGTTGTGCGTGGGACTGCGGCCCACTGGGACGGAGGTTCAATTACAGCAGTGGGGCTGGGCCTCCTACTCTCACCGCCGGAGAGCAGTGATGCCAAAAAAAAAAAAAATTGCCCTTGTGTGTTTAATTTTTAAAAGATGTAGATGAGAAAACAGAAAGGATGTAGAATCATCTAACATCCCTCCCCCCACCCCACCAGCTTGAGGGCCATTCCCCCTACCCACCCCTCCGCCCCCCCCACCACCTCACACACACACAAAGGCTCTCCCTGAGCACCTGTTCTGCCTGCAGCTGAATCTGGCACCTAAACTAAAGTGACCAGATGTCCCTCTTTTTA